>CM053786.1:24004050-24099050 GCA_028749045.1 Cupressus sempervirens
AATATAAATATTTTTGGGTGATGCAAAATTATCCTTACACCCATGATGCTCCTGCATTAGACACCCGAGGTAATTTGAGAAGTGACCCTATCATGTCTCAAGTAGTTAAAGGAAAACCAAGATGGTCAATCTCCTCCCTTGTCACCTGTGATGAATCCTCAATATGTCATCCTTCCCACTCAACTAAATATTCTTTATATTCCCTGTTCCTTTTACTTCTGCCAACTCAACTATCTAGTATGTCCTTAATATCCTTTGTAGTTGAAGTAACTACTAGAATACTCAACTATGCTTCTACAATTTCATCTCCATCAATTCCTTCATGAAATGTCAAATACAAGTGAAATATTCAATTCATATGGCAACTCTACTTCATAGACATTTCCAAAATCATGTCTTTTCACTATCTTGCACTATCTAAACTTCTTCATTTTTACCTTATTATATGTACTAACTAAAATTCTCTCCTTTCTCAAATGAACCATGAATTAATTTCCAATTTAAAATTTATTATACTACCTTTTTACATCTTCCTTAGCCTTATATTATGTATACATCCTTATAGTGTGCTTCATCACCACCTCATAGACATTCTTCAAATATTCAACATAATCTTCTACTTTAACACTACTAATCTCTCCTTTATCCAACTACCTCAATACAAAAAGTGTTTCTAGGCCTATGCCCATATACAACATGGAATGGTGATTTAATAGTAATCACATTGATGTAATTATTGTATGAAAATTATTTCCATGGTAAAATAAGATCCCATCCTTTTAGTTGGTCTCCTACTAAGCATCTCAAAAAATTCCCCAAACTCCAATTTACTGCCTCTATTTCTTCACTAGTTTGTCAGTGATGGGATGAATCAAAATTCATATTTCTCTTCAAATTATTCCATAATCTACACCAAAAATACACAATAAACTTGGTATCTCAAACATAAATGATTCTCTTTGGTACACCATGTAGTCTCACCACTTCTCTAAAAAAAAACTCTTCCACATGAACATGATTTGTAGACTTATTACATAGAATGGAATGTTTCATCTTTCAAAACCTATCAACCACCACAAATATTGAATCATGCCCTTACTGTGCCTTTGGTAAACCTAGAACAATATCCATGCTGACATCTTCCTATGGCTTCTTAGGTATAGGTAATGACTGATACAACTCCATATTTTACTTCACTCCTTTTTCCATCTAACATAGTCTTATACGAGATTGTTTTGGAGTGAAGATCCTATAATGGAACAATCATTATTTTGTCAATGATGTTAGACCTGCTACCTCCTAAGTGAGACAATTTGTTTTTGGATTGAAAGCTATAATTTAGGTGATTGATGAAGAGGATTTAAAAAGAGGAGATAACAATAGCACCTAGAGAAAAGTTGAGTTATTTGGTATGTAAAAGAAGAACTAAGACCAAGTAAGACATTGATACTATAGTTTATTATTTATCTACTTAAAGTATGAAATGAAAGATTAGTCAAGTTTAGACTAGAAGAATATCAAGTATTAGAAGTGTTTGCCAAGCCTTGCCAAGTAGTGAGTGCAAGCCAAGAAGAAATTAGAGGAAGTCGATTCAAAATCAAGAAATGTCAATAAAAGATGAAAATTAGTGCAAGTCGAGTGATTATCAGTATATGCCGATTAAAGTTAAATTGATGTTGAGCATCAATAAATTTTAGTGTTTATCAAGTAAACTAGTGTTGGCTGAGTGGAAGAATAATAGAGAAGTTGAGTGAAAACATATCGGTGCCAAGTGCCAATATTTGTGTTAAATTGAAGATTTTATGAATCTGAACTAACTATTTTCTTTTCTTGAATTGTGTGAAGTGTGTAAAAGATAACTATGATGAGCTAGTGGCACAAAATTCAAGGTAAATCATTTTGTGGTGAATTCAATGAAGATTATAGAAGAAACTTCTAGAAGAACAAAATAGAAATGTGGGTATATCCATTCTATCCTACCTAATCATACCTAACCCTAAAATTGATGATTCTATTTAAGCAAGAAAAGATCTTAATTCTCTATTTATAGAGATAGTTGGTCAAAAGCAAAGGTTTTCATGTGCAAGAAGCTAAGGAAGAAAAGGAGGCTAGGGTATTGCTTCATTAGTTGTCAAACAGAGGAGACTGCAATTGGCATGTAAAGAAAGAAGGCTTAAGAGTATGAATACTTGAAGGTGAACAAGCTATTAGAGATGAAGTGTGTGAATTCCAAAAAAAGTGGAGGACTAAAATTGAGATCTATAATCTACAAGTAAGTTGTAAATTTTTATTAGATCAAGCCTTACTATTACTTTCTAATCATTGTATCAGTATAGGGTAAATCCTTTGCGTTAAGGTTGACCTAACAGTCATTTGTAAATCCTTTAATTGGGTGAATTCTAATGGAATGGTCTAAAGTCATCTAACAAGGCTCACTCCTAATAGGGTGATTTAAATCCTTTAGTTGGGTCATATTTCATTGTTTGTATTGTAACCTTTAATAGGGTTGGACTTTCACAGGGCATCACTTGAGAAGAGTGAGTATTAGTAGCATGTTACTGGTGGTTTTTCCCAAATTGGGTTTCCACATAGAATCCTTGTGTCAAATATGTTATTGAATCTATTATCTTTCATGTTTACATTTTTGCAAAGTTGTTTTGACCTAGGACAATAACCTAAAAAATTTGAGATTTGTATGATCTAATGGATGCCTGCATAATAAGGTTTTGTGGATATGGTTCTACTAAGGATTGAATTTTTTTATTTTTTACATCTAGACCTTGGATAACTGATTCACCCCCTTCTTAGTTATTCTAGAGAATTGCAAGAATTGGTAGCAGAGTGCCATAGTGCTTAAGATGACTAGTTTGAAGGTACTAGAATAAAAATATCAAGATGTGAAAAAGAGAGGTACCCATGCTTAATAAGGAGAACTTCCCTACATGGAAAAGTATGATAAAGCTACATATAGGAGGTCTCGAAGACCATGCAAAATCTACCATCACCATTGAGCATGTCCACCCTGCTAGAGCCCCAACTATTGATGATCCAAAAAAGAAGAATAGACATAATCAGGCAATGTTGGAGATTTCTTCTGCCCTAAGTTATTTTGAGTTTGATGACATCAAGGGCTATGATACTCCAAAGAAGATGTGTGATGCTCTTTAGATGCAAATATTTTGAGAGCGAAATCTAAAAGTCTTAGAGATAAGTTTGATGACATGAGGATGTAAGAAGGCGAGAATGTTGCTCAATATTTCTCTAGAATAAAAGACGATGTTAATTCTATAAGAGGAGCTACTAGTAAAATTGATGATGAGCCCATTAGTGTTATTAGAGTTTCTATCATACAAGAATTAAGATGTATACTAGGTTCTAATCTAACTCTCGATGGTTTGGTAGGCAGGCTCACTACCTTTGAACTCTCTATTTTTGATAACTTCAAATTTGAGAATGTTGAATCTTATTTCAAAGCTAAACTATTAAAACAAAAACCCAAAGAGAACGAAAAGGTAAAATATGTTTCTAGTGACAGTGATAGAAATGAAGAAGATGTAGAATAGCTTGAAGCACTACTAGAAAGGAGATTTCAGAGAGGCAATGGTAAATTCAAAGGTAAGTTACCTATCATGTGTTTTAATTGCAATGAAGTTAGTGATATTGATGCTAGGTGTCTAGAAAAGAAGAATAATAGAAGTGGAGACAAATACAAAAGTAAAAGAGATAGGACAACAAAGATTACAAAGACAATGGAAAGAATTCTTGCTACATTGTAGAAGAGGAAACCAAAGATGGATGAGACAACCATGATGATGAAGTGGTGTATGTTGCAATGAAGGATGATTATGAGGAGGATGACACAAATGCACTAGTGTCTTTGTGAACAAGAGTGAAACATGGATCATTGATAGTGGGTGTTCACATCACATGACTAGAGATAAAAGTAACTTCATTACCCTAAATTATTATGATGGAAAGAATCTAAGGTTTGGTAATGATGCATCCTATTTGATGAAAGGCAAAGGATCTATCAAAATAACAAAAAAGATCATGTGTAAAAATGCTTATTCTGTTGAAGGACTTAACTATAATTTTTTAAGTGTATCATAACTAAATAGTTCAGGTTGTAAAGTTGATTTTGAGAGTTCAAGATAGCTAAGATCAATGACACTGATTGGAAACTAATTGGGAAAGGTGTCTAGACTAGAGGTAATCTATTTTATTTTGATATGAATGGTGCTACTTGTGTTATTGTAGAATTTAATGATGTACATGGTTATGGCATAAGAGGTTGTGTGATATTAACTTTGATATCTTAGTGATTATGAATAACATGAAAAGACTCAGAGGTTTACCCAAGTTGAAGAAACTTGACAATATGATATGCAAACAATGTCAGCTAGGCAAGATGACAAAATCTAGTTTTAAGAGTAAGAATCATACCTCTAAAGAAATTCTTGAGATTGTTCATACTAGTTTGTGTGGACCAATTGATGTGCAAAGCTACAAAGGTGAAAAGTACATTATCCTATTTGTTGATGATTATTCTAGGATGATGATAATTATGTTTCTAAAATACAAACCCGATGCTTTCCAAATGTTTAAGTGGTACTTAGCTAGAGTTGAAAAGGAGATAGACAAAAGCTTGAAATTTTAGAAATCTTACAAAGGTGTAGAATTTACATCAAATGAGTTTGAGATGTTCTATAATGACAAAAGAAATCAAAAGATAGAAATTTGCACCTGGGACCCCTCCACAAAATGGGATTATTGGAAGGAGGAACAAATCTATAATGGATTGTGTAAGCACACTCATGATGGAGAAGAATGTTTCTTTGAAATAATTGAGAGAGGTTGTAAGTACATCTATCTATACCTTGAACCATGTGCAAGTTAGGAAAGGTACCGATTCAACACCTTTTGAATTATGGTATGGATACTCACCTAATATAAACTATTTTAAGGTATTTGGAAGAAAGTGCTACATTCTTAAGAATTTTAGGAATGGTAAATTAGATGCTAAAAGTGAAGAAGTTATATTCCTTGGCTATTCCACAAGAAGTAAAGCTTATAAGTATTTAAATACTAACACTAACAAAGTTGTGGAAAGTGCAAATGTGAAGTTTGATAAATATAAAGCGCTACATGAAGTTAAAGCTCTGAATGAACCAGAGGAGTACAATTCTTTTGTATACTTTTATAAAGTTATTTTTGCTGATAAAAATGTTGTAAACCAAGTTCCAAATCAGTAGCAAGTTTTAGTGACTTCCGAGTCACATACAATGAATGTTGAGTTACATTCAGGAACTTGGTGTAGGGCACCTAAGGCTCTTAGGCATGAATTCAAGGTGTTTAGTATGTTAGAGTTGTTAGGAATGAAGTTTGGTCCATATTTGTAATGAAGACTCAATTGTAAGGTACAATGGCACATTGGTGTGGTTATAAGCCAAGTGACCATTTGTAACCAAGGAGTCATTATTTATGAATTCTTGAGTATTTTACTATTTTTAGGATGTTTTAGGTGGATTTGAGTCATTAGGACATGTTTGAATGGAAGGTGTGTAAAAAAAAAGTTCAAAGGTGCAAGAAAGTAGCAAAATGCAAAAAGTTGCTAAAGAGCAATTTTTGCAAATTTGTTGTCAAACATAAAAAAGGAAGTTGTATGGTCTTCCAACCATCCAAATGGAAGTTATAACTATTGGAAGACACTTATTTAAGGTCTCCACACTTGGGGAAGGCCATGGTACAGACGGGTGGACAACATTTAGTGAATAAAACTCAGAAATTCTGCAATTTTCTTTGTTTTTTCAATTCCGTATGGCCTGTACAGACTTTTAGTGGTACAAATCTTATATTTTTGGAAAGAGGATTGAGTCATAATTCTAATGCAATTGGTTTGAAGTTTTTATCTGTTCTGTAATTAATATTATACCAGTTTTAGCAGAGGTACGTCTGAAATTGCTGCACATTGAGGGTTTCAACAAGATGGCCTCCTAACTTGCAAACCCACTGTGGAATTTCAATGCCGCTTTGTGGAATGAAAGTTAGGAGAGGTGACTTGAAGATGGCAGAGTTTCAAGGCTGTAGGAGTTGGGTACCTATTTTTACGAGCAAGCCCTAGGCTGAACATAGTCTTATGTCTAGTCTAGCCTTGAAGAAAAATGAAGGATCATGCTCCCAAGTTGATTGATTTGACCCAAGTGAAGGGTGTAGAAGGAAAAATAAAAGGTTTAGAAGAGATTCAAGGGGTTGAACCAATTATTTGAACCCATTTATTTATTCTTTCCTTGTAACCCAGCCTAAACTGGCCATTTAGGACTGTGACACAAAGCGGGCATAACTTGATGCTGGAGTAGAGTTGGTAATTGATCTTTTGGAATCTCATAGGAGTAGTTGAAGGGTGTTTGGTGATGTGAAAATATTGTATGGTTGTTTGTATTTTTTGGGAGTTTGACCATTGAAACTAGGAATTGTTCTAATAAAAGTGCTGATAACAATTTGTAATTTTCAGTGTTGGGTTTTGAGAAACTTCAAAGTGGAGGTTTTTCTTGTTTTTTTGAGTTAGTAAGAACCATTTCTATCATGGGAATGGAGTTATAACCCAATCTAAGAAGTATTTTCTATTTTAGGCCTATTTTGTGTTAGGGAATCCGTAATAGGTGTGATTGTCCCAAGTTGTTTGTGAACCCTAGGTTTGAGAGTTGGGCTTGTGAAGTGGAGTCCACTTTGAGGTAGAGTCTACCAATGTTAGAAGCCATTGGGTCAGTCATTAAACTTGGAAGAAGGCCTAGTTTCTATTTGGAGGTTGGAAGCAAGTTAAGGTGCTGATCGGAGTTGGAAGAAGAGTTGGTGCTTTTGCTACATACTCTACATCAGAACTGACCTATTGTTAGGAACCAAATTGCAGACAAAAGTTGAGGCACATTCTGATTATAAGATAAGTGTACATGAAAGAGATGTTGTATTACTAGATAGAGAAGTACATAGTGATTTAGAAGTTGACAGACCTAATGAGTAAGGTAGAGAAAAACCAAGATTGTCAAAAAATGTCAAAAGACATCACCCTGCTAAAGAAATTATTGGAGATAAAGATGTTAGACTAATGAAAAGAAATAGACTAAGAAGTGATACATGTTTGCTGAGCATGATGAGCCTAAAAAATTGAAAGATGCCTTAGTGAATGTGGACTAAAGTAATGCGATGAAAGAAGAGATTGAGCAAGACATGGACTTCAGTTCCAAGATCAGATGGAAAAAATGTGATTGGAACCAAGTGGGTGTACAGAAACAAGTTAGATGAAAATGGTGAAGTGAGAAGGAATAAGACAATATTAGTTTGTAAAGGTATGCACAAGAATAATGAATAGACTATGGAGAAACATTTGCCCCTATTGCAAGATTGGAAGGAGTAAGAAATCTGCTTGCTTACTCTGCATACAAAGGTTTTACAGTTTGTCAAATGGACGTGAAGTCAGCATTTTTGAATGACATATTAGAAGAAAAAGTTTATATAGAATAGCCAGAAGGATTTTTTTAAGCTAACAACAAGAACATGGTATGTAGAATACACAAAGATTTATATGGTTTAAAGCAAGAGCCAAGAGCATGGTATAAAAGTTTCACAATTATCTTGTGAAGATTAGATTTGAAAGGACTGATAATAACAACAATATGTACTTGAAGAAAGAAGTAAAGGTATTTTACTAGTTGAAATTTTTGTTGATGATATCATATTTGGATGGCAACATACTTTATATGAGGCATTTGCAAATGAAATGAAGAAAGAATTTGAGATGTCTATGTTTGGAGAGATGAAGTTATTTGAACTGTTTTGCAAGTATATTAGATGAAATATGATATATAAATTACTTAGTTTAAGCATGTTGAGGAAATACTAAAAACTTTTGAATTAGAAAATTCCAAACCAATTAGCACACCTATGATGATAGGACATAAGTTGTCAAAGAATGATGATTCAACTGATGTGAATCAAATATTGTACAAGTCTATGATTGAAAAATTGCAATATGTAATGCATAGGAGACTTGACATTGCATTATCTATTGGGATTGTTGCAATATTCTCTACTAATCCTAAGGATAATCATTTGAAGGTTGTTATTAGAATAATGAGATATCTAAAAGGAATAGAAGACTATGGTCTATACTACAAGAAAAATGAAAGATTTGAGTTGAGAACCTACACAAATATTTATTGGAATGGAAACATTGATGACAGAATGAGCACAAGTGGTGCATGATTTTTCTTAGGATAGAGGTTGGTTGCTTGGACTAGAAAGAAAAAAAATTGTATATCTGAATCTACTACTAAAGTTGAATATGTGGCTATTGTAGTAATTTGTACAAACATTGTATGGATCAGATAGCTACTCAAAGGTATGAAGGAGGAAATCCCTTAACTTTTAGTACTTTATTTTGATAATAAAAGTGTTATAAATGTATCAAAGGACCTTATGATGCACACAAGGACTAAGCTCCTTTCAATCAAGTATCATTACTTGAGAGAGTTAGTTCAAGACAAAGAAATGAGGATGGAATATGTGAATACAAAAGAGTAGATAGATGATATCTTCACCAAAGTTTTACCTAAGGATGCTCATTAGTATCTAAGAGGTAAAATAGGGGTGATACCCCTATCCAAAGCTACTTAAGAAATATGAGTAGTGTCCTTCATCAACTGGTGTTGAATGGTGTAACTTACAACTTAATGCAATGGATATTACTTTAGGTGCTGCCTTAAGTAATGAAGGAACTGAATTAGAAGTTTTACAGTGACACGTAAGGTGATAGAGGGATAAATCTAGAATCAATTATATGTACATACAAGAGATGAAAAGTCTTTGGCATTATTGTCAAAGAAGGAGATAGTGTACCTGATGTTTACTAAAGGGATATAATGTACCTGAACATATAAGACAAAGAGAAGAAAGTATTGGGGCAACTATAAGTCAGAGGGAGAAGATGTTGTAAAAGAAACTAAAAAAGCTCACAATAAGCTACACAAAGGAAGGACATAAAGTACACTGATAGAGGCGTAAGTGCAAGAAGTTGGGTCTCACTTTTGGACAAAAAGTGGAAGTGTTTTTCCTATTTTTAAAATTTCTTGTCAATTGATGTCAAAATTTCATACATTTAGATATTGAACATAAAAAATTTAGAAATAAAAATTGTAGTGTTTGGAATCTATTTTTTTAATATGTTAATTTATTTGTGTACCCATATGATAGATTTTTTTTTGGTATGGATCTTTAAAAACCACTTTTTTAAAATGCCATTTTTAGGACCATATCACACTCGTGTACGAACACCATTATTTGACATAAATTAAAGAATTTTTGTATATCCTTTTAAATGAAGTTACCAAACACACCAAAGATTGATGATAACATTTTTTCTTAATTTTTTATTGAGTAAATTTTTTATTATTAATTATTAATTAGCTATAAAGGTAAATTTTAAAACCTGTCATGTACGGATAGCATAATTTAATCAAAATTTCACTTTTTCAAAAAATCATTTTTATTTTTTTAATTTCAAAAGAATTGAATGTAGATTAATGACATGCAACTTAATTTAAGAAAACAAATAAAATGATAAAGTTATTAAAGTTTTAGTGAATACCACTATTTTACATTTAGGTGCCACCTTTGATTAAAAATAATACAAAAAATAGTAAATAAATTCATAAAACTATAAAATTTATATTTCTGAAATTAGGATAGTAAGAAATCTGATTGATTTTTGTTTAATAAAAAAAAATTCATCAAGAAGATCCTCTAAAATTTATCGCAAGGCATGAATTTGTCAATTAAATGCCTTGGCCAAATCTTGAGAGGTCAAGGCGTAGGTTTGGTCTCACAAAGCTTATCCTGATCCAAAAATCCGAGGGAGGAAATGTAAGAAACAAACACCTATTATTTGAAATTTAGAAAATGGGTACCTATTTTGAAAAATTAATAACGGCATTCAAAATCCCCTAAAAAATAAAAAATAATTTTTTTTTTTAGAAATAGGTACCCATTTTTAAAAAGTAAAAAATGGGTACCTTATTTTTTTTATCTTTAAAAAATGTGTACTTGTTTCTAAAAAAATCAATTTTTTTATTTTCTAAAAAATAGGTACCCAATTTTTAAATTTAAGATCAAGTATCCAAGCTAAAAATAGGTGCCCATTTTTAAAAGTTGAGTAGTTATTTCATAAGAGGTCTCATTCTGTGAAATTAACTTCCATGGAATTATGACCCAGCTTTATGCATTCACCAAACGGGAGAAATTTTAAAGATATTATTTTCTTTTTGGTATTGTTGTTGGTATTGGTTCACCATCAATGCCAAAGAGGGAGATTATTGATATGAAATTATTTTAAAGTGAAGAACCTGGAATGGAACAATCCTTATTTTTTCAATGATGCCAAACCTACTACCTACTAGTGAGACAATTTCTTTTTGGTTTTAAAGCTATCATTTATTGATTGATGAATAGGATTTGGAAAGAGGAGATAACAAGAACACCTAGAGAAATGTTGAGTTATTTGGTATGTAAAAGAAGTACTAAGACCAAGTAAGGCATTGATACTATAGTTTATTGTTTATCTAATTAAAATCTAAAATGAAATATTACTCAAGTTAAGGCTAGAAGAAGATCAAGTAAGAAAAGTGTCTTCTAAGCCTTGCCAAGCAGTTAGTTAAAGCTAAGTGGAAATTATTAGAAGCCAAGTGAAAAATAAGAGATGTCAAGCAAAGATGGAAATCGATGCAAGCCGATTGATTTTTAATATATGCCAAGTAAATTTTAGTTGATGTTGAGCATTAGTAAACTTTAATGTTCACCGAATAAACTAGTATTGGCTAAGTACAAGAATAATATAGAAGTTGAGTGACAACATATTGATATCAAGTGCAATATTTATGCTAAATCAATGACTTGACAAATTTGAGGCAACTATTTATTTTTCTTGAATTGTGTGAAGTATGTGGAGGATAACTATGATGAGATGATGACGTAGAATTCAAGGTAAACCATTTTGTGACATATTCAAGGAAGACTGTAGAAGAATTTTCTAGAAGAACCAAATAGGAAAATTGGTAGATTCATTGTCCTACCTAACCTGACCTAATCCTATCTAACCCTAGAATGGATGATTGTGATTAAGTGGAACAAGATATTAATTCTCTATTTATAGAGATATTTGGTTAGAAGAAAAGGTTGTCATTGAGAACCTAAAGAAGACAAGGAGTCTAGTGTATTGCTTCATCAGTGGCTGAACAAAAGATACTATAGTTAGCATGCAAAGAAAGAAGGATTAAGATTATGAATGCTTGAAGGGTGAACAAGCTATCAAAGCTAAAGTGTGTTAATGCCAAGTAGAATGGAGAACTAAAAACAGATATGTAATCTAGAAGTGAGTTGTAATTTGTTATCAGATTAAGCCTTACTGTTACTTTTTAATCATTGTATTAGTCTAGAGTAAATCATTTGGATTGATTTTGACCTAAAATTCAGTTGTAAATCCTTTAACTGAGTAACATTCTAATGGAACAGTCTAAAATTGTCTAACAAGGCTCACTCCTAATAGGGTGATTCAAATCCTTTAACTAGATCACATTTAATAGGGTGTATTGTAACCTTTAACAGGTTTGGCATTTCACATGGCATCACTTCAAAAAAGTGAGAATTAGTACCATGTTACTAGTGCTTTTTTCCAAATTGGGTTTTTTCATGTAAAATCTTTGTATCAAATGTGTTATCGAATATGTTATGTTTCATGTTTACATTTTTGCAAAGTTTTTTTGACCTAGGATAGTAACCTACAAAGTTTATGATTTGTATGATCTAATGGATGCATGCACAATAAGGTTTTATGGATATGAGTTTACTAAGAAATTTTTATTATTATTTGTACATCTAGACCTTGGATAACTGATTCACACCCCCCTCCCCCTCTTAGTTATTCTAAAGAATTCCAATAGTCTACATCTTTGTCCAAACTTCTTGACATCATGCTACAACCTTGGGAAATAATGTTGAGATTATGTGTGTTTCACACATTGTATAATATTGTTATATTGTATTTTATGTTATTATGTAATGTTGTACCTATGAGTACCTAGATGGAGGTGCAACATGTAAAGATTTTAATGAAACATTCTAGATGAGTTGTATTATAACATTGTGATAGTACTTGATGTAATTATTTAATATTGGAGGAAATGATTAATTATATCTAATATTAATTATGGGGTTAATGGATTAGGTTGCAAATGGTTTTAGCACATGGTGAAAATACATAAATATACAATATTAATTTTGGGATCAATGGGTTATGTAACACATGGTTTTAGATCCTGTTGTTGCAAAAATATTGTTGACATTTGCATGGTGCAATTTTTATTTTCATGGTTTATGGAGATGGTTGTTCATGGTGTGTGGAGATGGTTTTCTTCATGGTGTGTGAAGAATGGTTCATCTTGAGGAATCATAGGGTTCTTGCTAAAGGTGTGGTTTATGCTTTCATTTGACAGCTTATCCTTGAGGTTGGGATGGTTTCATTATTATGTCATGGTATACTCTTGATATGAATTTAGTGTTTTGGCATGTCATAGTATGTTCATATGGAGCATGTTATCTCTTTGGTTGAGATGATTTAGATTATGTTGTCATGTTTTTATTCCAGAGGCCATGCTTACAATTGTTGACATTGCTCTTGGTTTAGTTTCTTTGTATTGAGTATGTTGATAATTTTTTGGATACTTCATGATATATTGAAATGTTGTATTTGGAGTTGGCATGGATTGATTGGTTACAGTTGCTCATGGATGCTTATAGACTATGGTGATGTTGATTTTCTCAGGGATTAGAGAAGTATTTTTTTGGGACAATTGATGGTTTCAATAAGGAAGTCTAAGGGGTAGTCACCTAAAATGAACTTTAGAGGAGACTTTTCTTAAATGAGTCTTGATTGGAGACTTTGATAACTTGATGAGAATTCTCATTCCCCACTATTAGTCGTTTATTACTTGAGAGATATAGCCCATTGATTCTCTCAAGTACATTATTTTTATGTTTATCTTTCATGGATATGGATCTTGAGCTATAGTACATGAGATAGTTCTGGAGGGTTCATTTGAGAGATAGTTTAGCATTGGTTATGTCCATGTTTATATGTTATTGTTGTGCTGGTTATAAATTTGATATTATCTTTTGCAGTGGGAGCTTCTTGGTATATATGTGGTAGATATTCTTCTTGAGGCTTACAATTCTAGGTTATACACTAGATATGTCTTTTTTGTGAGATTCACTTGGTGTACCATTGGAGGTATGGATAGTTGGATGGGTTGGTACTTATTGTGGGTGTTATTTTAGCTATGGATGATAACCTTTATATCACATGTTTGTGCTTCAAATTTGTTGTTGGTACAACATTTTATGATCTTCTTATGTGATAGGTTGGGTGGCTTTATCTTAAGATGACTTCTATGTATGTCTGGTTGTAGTGGCATAGTAGGAGGTGGCTTCATTCATGTTTGAGATGCTAGATACTTTGATTTTGTTTAGGTTAGCAGGATGGAGCACATGGTATACTTTGATCCATGATTGTGGATGTACTAGGAGGGATTGTTCCTTACTCATTTATATTGCTATGGATTGACCCTATGCAATGTATACAACAAGTGAGATATTCTTGAGATTATGTGTGTTACACACATTGCATAATATTGTTATATTGTATTTTATTTTATTATGTAATATTGTACCTCTGAGCATGTAGATAGATGTGCAATATCTGGAGATTCTGATAGGATATTCTAGATAAATTCTATTGTAACATTGTGATAATACTTGATGTAATTATTTAATAGTGAGTGAAATAATTAAATATTCAATATTAAATAAAGGGTCAATGGGTTAGGTATCACTTTTTTAGCACATGATTTATGTAATATCACTTGGTAGTTTTGTGGGACTTTCTACTAATATAAGCAACCAAAAGGGTAGTTGTAGATATAAGACAAAAAGGGGCAAAGGCAAGAGTTAAGAAATACAAGGCATGATAGATTGGCTAAAAGGAGCATTTTGTGAAGGTTGGAAGCATGACATGGGATTTGTGGATTCATCCTTGTTCACATGGATTTCTTGGTTGTGTCTATGGCTTTGAAGGCTACCATAGTTATATTGGCATGGTGTTTTTGCTAAATAATATATGGTGATGGATTCTTTTAGATACTAGGTTTTTTTTCCCCTCAATAAGAATTTCCCAGGGTATATCTCATGTCATATTTTGTGGGCATGTTATATATTCTCTTGCATGTGGATTTAAATTGCATATTTATTTAATATCTATTATGGATTATGTGGAAATAATTATATTTTTATCGCAAGTTTCCTTACAAATAATAATTCTCAGCAACTAAAGGAAACAATTTTATCTCTACCAAAGTGTCTAGCCAATTCTCGACTATGCTTCTCCTGGATGAGATTCTCTCTCACAGAAATTCTTGGAATGTGAAATTGACTTCCCTAGAATAGTATACCATCTTGGATTATGAAATACAACTATTTTTTCCTATCAAGTGTAACAAATTATGTACAAGCTCTCCAACCTTTACAAAAATAAGGATCCCCTAGATAGAAATTCTTGAGTTCCTTGAATCCAACCACCCCAATCCACTTCTCTCTTAGCAGAAACTTTCTTCTACTAAGATCATCTACAACTCTATTAGACTTCCCATTCCGATGTTTCAAAAACAATGTATGACTCTACAAAAATGGAACCCACTTCAATTTTCTTTGGTTCAATTTTCTTTGACTATTCAAATTTTGCAAATTTTGATGATCAATATGCAAAAGAAACTTAATAGTAAGATGATACTATCTCTACTTCTTCAAAGCCAAAACTATGGCATAAAATTCTTGATCATAAAAAAAATATTTTCTTTTGGAATCATTCCACTTCTTAGTGAAATAAGCTACAAGTCTACCTTCTTGGCTCAAAACAATTCCTATTGTATTACATTTAGCATCACAATATACATGGAACACCTTGTTAAAATCTAGAAGTGCTAAAACAAGATGCTCTATAACTTTTTGTTCTGATAGATTAAAACTCTTATTTGATCCTACACTCCACTTAAATTCTTTCTTATCCCCTCTGATTGTTTCATTCAAGGGTCCACAAATACTATTAAAAACTTTGATGATTCTATAAAAAATAGCCATTCCATGAGAAGATCTTACCTCAGTCACACTCCTTAAAGTATGTCATTCAATGATAGCCTTGACTTTCTTAGGGTCTATTTTTAGACCTTTTGTTGAAGCTACAAATGCCAGGAACAACTCCTTCACATAACTACACTTCATTAGATTTATCAGCCAATTTTCTTCCTGCAACTTATTAAACACCATACAAATATATATCAAATTATCCTCTTATTTATTACTAATGATAAAAATATAATCTAGGTATATAATGAAAAACTCACCCAGAAACTCCTTCAATACCTCATTCATGAACCGCATGAAAATTCTTATTACATTGTTTAGCCTAAAATGCATGGGTAACCACATATACAATCCTTACCTTTCCTTGGAGGAAGTATTCAACTCATCCCCTTCTTTGATGTGAATCTGATGGTACCGACTCTTTAGATCTATCTTTGTGAAATACACAACTCTGCTCAAACAATCCATAATATCATCTATCTATGGCAATGGAAATTTGTACTTGATGTTTGGGGAGAAAGGAGAGACACTTTAATAGGATTTTTAGATTTCCCATTTTTTAGGCCATTGAACCTTTCAAATATTTGTGTGAGGGAAAGATGAGAATTCCCTAATATGATTCCACTTATAATCCAAATTAGATTAGCTAGAACCCAAAAGAAGAAGGGTGCCAATACAAAAATCAAATTATAAGGGAGAATGAAATGGAATAAAATACAATCTTTGGCCCTTATAGGATATTTCTTGAATGCTATAAATTTAGATTCTATGTGTGTAAAATTACCCCAAATTAATCTAGATAGATCTAGGATACATTTATGAAGGAACTAAAATATGAAATACTCACCTTGAAATACATAGAGGAAGAGGTATTTTAGATCCAAAAATTGAAAATCTCCCTAAGCTAATTATCCATTCAACAAAGTTTGATTGATTAATTGTTGTCCTCTTGTTAGCTCCCTTAGAAGTTGCATCATCTCAGGGCTTCATTCACCCATCCTTTCTACTAATAAAGATCTTTGTAGCATTCATTGTTTCTAATAGGATGAAAAGACCGCTAGCTCTAATACCATTATAATATTCCTAAGCTACATGGAGAAGAGTCTAGTAGGAGAAGGAACATATTAAAAGTTTAATGCATATGACACAAAATGAGAAGTAGTGTACAGTGTAGTTGGAGAGAGGACCATACAATGTAGAAGTAGATTGGGAGTAGATAGTTGTATGGTGTGGGTATACGCAAAGGATGTATAGAAGGTATGGAAGGAGTGTACAATGTACCAAAGATGTAAATGATCATATGATAAGGGGAGGTCATAGAGGGAAGCGGGATTTTTATGATGTAGGAGCATCCTAGGTTGTACTACTATCCTACATGTTTTCAGTTTTCCTAGTTTCTTCCGAGTTGCAATATCTTGCATTGCCAAGCATTTAGTGGATGCCAAGCTTCCTGGTTGATGCTAAATTCATAGTTTCTATCGAGTGTTCTTTGGTTTTCAAGACATCCTATGAAAACTAAGTTTGCGTAGTTTCCAAGTTTATGTGGTTACCAAGTTTTTTTGGATGCCAATTGTTAATATTTTGTGGAGCCTTCATTTGCCGAGTTGTTTGTGGGCAGTTTTGTATTGAGGCTAAACTTTGCATTTAATTTAGTGTTAGATATTTTTTGCAAGCTAACTTATGGCTTAGCCTAGAACTTAATATGAGAGTTTATTTAGTTGTATTTGCATCAAGCTGACTTGTGGCTATGCATCTATTTAAGAGACCTTTGTTAGAGTCTTAGGAGATGAAAACTTAGAGAGGAGCAGAATGCAAAGTTGGATCATCAAAGATTGTAATCAAATTTGATATATGGCTATAACCCAGAAGGCCTTACATCTAGGCATGTAATCAATCTTTGCATGAATATATGAATGAAAACATTTTTTTACTTCTTCTATTCCCCAAGTTGTTCACTTTCTTCTTATTTTCACTGTGTTGACTCTATGCATGCAGTTGAATAATTGGGAGTGCCTTTGGCCCTAGTTCTTTATTCTTTGCTAGGCTAGGTAGTATTAGAGCAGAGGTTCATCCTTGTGGAAAATTGATTATGTAGAACCTTAAGTGAATTTGATTGTTGGGTAGCAAATCTGAGGATTTGACCTATAACTTGTAGATGGTTACAATCTTGCAGGAACCTAATTTGTAAAGATTGTTTGAGGTAGAGGAAATGCTAATAATATAATATTGGATAAATTGAGACAAATTGTAGCTAGATTAGATGTTGTAGAGACAACCCAAAGGAGAAGAGCACATCTTGATGATCTAAGTGGCAATGAAGCAATAGCACCAGACCTTAATCTAGAACCTAAAGAAGATCAAGATGAGGCAAGATTGTTGGGAGTATTGACTAGGGAAAATTTGAAATGTGTTGTGGAAGATGTTCCTTATGGTGGGAAATTAGATACCAATGATGTGTTGGATTGGATCTCTATAATAGAAAAGCTCTTTAAGTATGAAAACACTCTTTATAATAGGATGGTGAAGATTGTAGTTACAAGATTGAAAGGTCATGCCTTACTATGGTGGGAGCATTTGCAAACTAATAGACAAAGGAGAGGAAAGAAGAATATTAGAACTTGGGTGAAAATGGTGAACAAGGTAAAGAAAAAATTCCTTCTTGCTGATTACCAAGTTAGCTTGTTGAGAAAGATGCAAAATTTGAGGCAAAGAGACATGACTATGAAGGAGTATATTGAGGAATTCTATAGATTGGATATAAAATCTGGACATGTGGATAATGATGTTGATAAAATTGCAAGGTACATAAATGGATTGAGATTTGGAATCCAAGATGAGATAAGTTATGTGAAATTGGAAAGTGTGGAAGAAGCATGCCAATATGCCTTGAAAGATAAGGAGATATTGACAAAGAAGCACGAATAAAGACAAAGAGGTAGAGGTGGTAGATTCTAGAGAGACAAAGGTAGATCTTATGAAGAAAGTGGTAGATCTAAGAATCCTCTACCAAATAAGGGAAAATCTAAATGGAAAAATGATGAAAAAGGAATACCGAGTGGAAAGGTGGTGATTCTTACCAAGGAGGTGTTGGTTCTTATTGACAAAGAGGTAGTTCTTATTCTAGAAGTAGATTTCAAGGTAATTATTTTAGATCTCATAAAGAAGGGCATAGACCCTTTGAGTGTAGGTCCTATGAAAATAGACAAGGTGATAGAAATGTTGTGATTCAAGGAGACATTGAGGGTTCACCTGGTGGACCTAAGGCTAGAGAAAATCTGAAGGTGAGAAGAACTTTATGTAATAAGGGAAGTGATGAGGAACCTATCATAAGGAGAATTCTTTTCAAAACTAGATGTAAGATGGCTAGAAAATGTTGCAGGGTAATCATTGATAGTGTAAGTTCAACAAATTTGACATCAGAAGAGTTGGTTATAAAGTTGCAGTTGCAAAGGATGAAGCATCCTAAACCCTATCATGTTTCATAGATCAAGGATGAGCATAAGATATTGGTAAGTTAACAATGTATTGTGAAGTTCAAGATTGGACATTATTGTAAGGAAACTTGCAACCAAAATATATAATTATTTTTACATAACCTAAAATAGATCTGAAATGATATGGAATTAAAAAATTCACATGCAAGAGAATAGAAAACATACCCACAAAAATGTGACACAAGATATACCTTAGGAAACCCTAATTGAGGGAAAACCCAAGCCTCCTAAAGCATCCATCACCATGTATTATTCAGAAAAAACACCATTGCAATACAATTATGGAAGCCTTCAATTCCATAGCCACCACCAAGCAATCCTTGTAAACAAACATGAATCCACACATTCGATGCCATGCATCCAACCTTCACAAATGCTCCCTTGGCTAACCTGTCAAGACTTGTCTTGCTTGACTCTTTCCTTTTTGCCTTTTTCTTTTTCTCTAAAACTACCCTTGTGGTTGCTTATATAGTATCAAGTCCCACAAAACAACCAAGTGGTATTACATAAACTATGTACTAAAACCATGTGCTACCTATCTAATTGACCCCACATTTAATGTTGGAAATTTAGTTCTTTTCCCTAATATTAAATAAAATCATAAAATATTATCACAATTTTATGATACAACTCATCAAGTATATCCCATGAGAATCTTTATAAGTTTCACATCCATCTAGGTGAAATATTACATAATAAAATAAATATAATATAACAATATTATGCAATATGTGTAATACCCATTATCTCAACAGTTATTTTGATGAAGTTTTATGTGATATTATGCCTATATATTGTTGTCATATTTGGTTGGGTAGACCTTGGAAATATGATAGATATGCTATACATGATGGAAGGTTGAATCAATATACTCTTTGGGTGAATGTGAGAAATCAAATATTGTTGCCTTTGATTGAGAGTCCAGATGAGGTTAATTGTACTACTATAAAAATTTGCATGGTTAACAAGAAAATTTTTTAAAAGTAAATAAAAAGGAATCAAGTTTTTTTTTCTATAATTCTAAGGAGTTTGAGTTTTGTCAACAGCAACCAAGTTCTAGTCAGTAGTGATTGAGTGGCAGCTAGTATTATT
Organism: Cupressus sempervirens; assembly: GCA_028749045.1. Classification (NCBI taxonomy): domain Eukaryota; kingdom Viridiplantae; phylum Streptophyta; class Pinopsida; order Cupressales; family Cupressaceae; genus Cupressus; species Cupressus sempervirens. The sequence goes on from CM053786.1 coordinate 24,023,874, forward strand.
GACTGAATGCTAGTAGAAATTGCAGAATTATTAAATGAGTATAAGAATCTTGTTGTAGAGGATATATTTGATGGTTTACCTCCAATGGGAAGTATAATTCATTGTATGGAACTGATTCTTAGATCTAGTTTGCTAAAAAAAGCACCATATAGATTGAAACCTACAGAGAATGAAGAATTTAATAGACAAGTGCATGAATTGTTGTAGAAAGGTTTGATCAAAGAAAGCTTGACTCCATGTGTTGTACTTGTTGTATTAGCACCTAAGAAGAATGAAGAATGGAGAATGTGTACTAATTCTAGAGCTATTAACAAGATCATTGTGAAATATAGATTTCCTATGCCAAAGATGGATGATATAATAGATTGTTTGAGTGGAGAAAGTATTTTACCAAGATTGATTTGAGGAGTGGCTATCATTAGATCATAATTAGAGAAGGAGATGAATGGAAGACTACTTTTAAAACAAAAGATGGTTTTTATGAATGATTGGTTATGCCTTTTGGTTTGACTAATGCACCTAGTACTTTCGTGAGGTTGATGAATGAAGTTCTGAAAAGATTCTTGGGTAAGTTTGTGATTATTTATTTGGATGAAATTTTGATATTCAGTAAGACTAACAAAGAATATCTTGAGCATGTTAGACAAGTATTGTAGAGATTGAAAGAGGAGAAGTTGATTATTAATCTGAAAAAGTGTTCTTTTATGCAAAAGGAGATTGTGTATTTGGGATTTGTGATCTCAGATAATGGTTTGAAGATGGATGCTAAGAAGATTAAAGCAATTTTGGAATGGCTTGCACCTAAGAATGTGGGTGAGCTAAGATCATTTCATGGTTTGGCTAGCTTCTATAGAAAGTTTATAAGGAATTTTAGTTTTATTTGTAATGCTATGACTGAGATGATGAGAGGAGATAAAAAGGAATTAAAGTGGACACATGGAGCTGATAAGAGTCTTGAGAATTTGAAATAGAAGGTTGTTTAGTTACCTATATTGGCTTTGTCTAATTTCAATAAGTTATTTTAAGTTGAATGTGATGCAAGTGGTAGTGCAATAGGAGTTACATTGATACAAGAAGGTAAACATATTTTTTCTTTAGTGAGAAAGTGAATGATACTAAAGGGAAATATTCTATGTATGATCAAGATTTTTATGCTATTGTTCAAGACTTGAAGAAGTAGATACATTATTTAATTCCTAAGGAGTTTGTGTTGTATACTAATCATAAAGATTTACAGTAATTCAGAAGTCAACATAAATTGAATCAGAGAAATATGAAGTGGGTTGAGTATTTGCAGAGTTTTACACTTGTTATTAAGCATAAGAGAGGAGTTGCTAATAGAGTTATTGATGAATTGAGAAGAAGATGTTCTTTGTTGACTAGAATGAAGGTTGAAGTTCTTTGTTTTGATGAAATGAAAGATTTGTATGATTGTGATATTGCTATCAGGATTTAACTGTGTGATTTTGAGTCAAACTTATTGACCCATGTTTCATGAGCTGTGATTCAACATGAATCCATCTCTCATGAGAATAAATGGAGTAGTTAGCACTCATTAGATCTCCATTTATTCTCATGAGAGATGGATTCATGTTAAATCACTACTCATGAAACATGGGTCAATGAGTTTGACTCAAAATCACACAGTTAAATCCTAATAGCAATATCACAATTTGACTTGTTGTGGAAATTATCTCCTTCTTATGAGTTGTATGATACTGATCCTAATTTTTCTGAGGCCTGGAGAGAGCGTAGAGCATCAAATCTAATAGATCTCAGAAGTAAGTATGATGAATATTTCATTCAAGAAGGTATGTTGTTCAAAGGAATTCAGTTGTGTATCCTTAGAGGTTCCATGAGAGTTGATTTGATTAAGGAAAAGTATAGTGGTGGATTGGCTAGACATTTTAGGATTGATAAGATGTTGAGTTTGCTGAAGGATAAGTATTACTGGCCACAAATGTATAAGGATGTTCAGAAATTTATAAGGAGTTGTGGAGTTTGTCAAGTTGCAAAATGAGTAAGTCAAAATATAGGTTTGTATACACCTATTACTATTCCTGAGAAACCTTGGAGTGATATTAGTATGGATTTTGTTCTTGGATTTCCTAAGATAGTGAAGGGGTATGATTATATATTTGTTGCTATTGATAGATTTTCTATGATGGCTCATTTTATAACTTGTAAGAAGAAATCATATGTTGAGCATGTTGTTAAACTTTTCTTCAAATAAATTATAAGATTGCATGGATTACCAAGAAGTATTAATTTTGAGAGAGATAGTAACTTTGTTGGTTATTTTTGGAAGACTTTATGGAATAAGATGGGTATTGAGTTGAAGTTTAGTTCTACATTCTATCCATAGATAGATTATTAGACATAAGTCATTAATAGAAGCTTGGGTAACTTATTAAGATGTTTAGTTGCAGATAAGCCAAGTAATTGGAAAGTAGCATAACTCAAGCTAAGTTTTCATAGAATAATTTTGTGAATAAGAGTATAGGAAAGACACCTTTTGAGATTGTTACATGAATGTAGCCTAGAGGAGTATCATATTTGAGGGATGTTACTGGTGAAGAGAAGTGTTGCAAGGGAAGAATTTGTTGATTTTATGGAGTCTTTTCTTAAGGAAGTAAAATTACGAATGGAACAAAGTAATCAGAAGTATAAGGAGAATGTTGAAAAGTCTAGAAGACATCGTTCTTTTGACATTGATGATGTGGTGATGGTTCATTTGAAGAAAGCAAGATTTCCTATTGGAACATATACTAAGCTAAAAATGAAGAAGTTTGTACCTTATAAGATCATGAAGAAGTTTGACAATGGTAATGCATACGAAGTTGAGTTACCTGATGACATGGATATATCTTCTATATTCAATATTGTTGATTTATACAAATATCATGAGTCTAAAGATGAAGTTTATATGTCAGATGATTATCCTAAGAAGAAGATTAAAGAAGTTGAACAAATACTGGAGCAGATAGTTGGTAAGAGCACATGAGTAGAATGGAAAAATAGACCTAGTGAAGATGCTACATGGATTTCTCAATCTGAGTTGGATTCAAATTGGGTTGAGACACTTGCATGATTTAGGAGAATCATCTCTTTCTACGTTGAGCTTCCTAGTTGATGCTGACCTCAAAATTTTTGTAAATTGTTATTTGGTTGCTGAGACATCCTTTGGATTTTGATTTCATATGGTTGTTGAGTTTGTGTGGTTTCCAAGTTCGTTTGGATGCCAAGTGTCAGTATTTCATGAAGCCTTCATTTGCTGAGTTGTTTGTGTGTAGTTTCCTATTGAGGTTGACCTTTACATTTAATCTAGCATTAGATATCTATTGCAAGCCAACTTATGGCTTAGCCTAGCATTCAATATAAGAGTTTATTTAGTTATATTTGCATCATGCCCACTTGTGGCTATGCATGAATTTAAGAGACCTTGGTTAGAGTCTTAGGGGATGGCAACTTAGAGAGGAGTAGAATGTGAAGTTGGATCACTGAAGATTGTAAGCAAAATTGATATATGGCTATAACCCAAAAGGCCTTACAATTGGGCATATAATTGATCTTTGGATGAATATATGAATTAAATAATTTTTGTACTTCCTATATTTCTTGAGTTGTTCATCTTTTTGTTATTTCCATTGTGTTGACTCTATGAGGGTGCTTTGAATAGCTAGGTGTACCTTTGGCCCCAGTTCTTTGTTACTCCCTATTTTAGTTTCTATATGGAGGTAAGGTCACAGGTGATGTACAACGAAGCTTATAGGAAGTTTGGTTGGAAGGCTATACGAGCTTAGGTGATGGAATTGTCAAGAAAGTATGGGTTTGAAAAGAAATATAAAATTGGATATGAATCACCCAAATATGCACAAAATATTCATAGAACTCATGATTTTTTGACAAAAAAGAGAAGTAACAATTTATCACACAATCACAATATTATATTGGTAGATCAAGATGGCACCTAGATTCACTAGATCAAAGAAAAGTATTACAAGAGACTGAGTAGGCGAAGGGTTGAATCCACCTAAAACCAAAAGAGCCAAGTGGGGAAGATCTTACAGTTCTAAAATGATGAGATGAACAAAACCCCAACAAAATTCACAATATAGAGAAAATAACCAAAATCACACGCCTACAAGAACCTACAAGCTAACCTTATAAAAGGATTCTGAGAAGGATTTCAAAAAACATATTGCTAGATTGACAAGATACAAAGAACTAAAATAAAGAGTGGGTCTAAGAGATAATATGTTAGTTGTCAACCATAAAGAAAAAAATATTACTTATTAGTATTTGGGACACCATATTTCTTTGTGTTTATTCAATTATTCTGTTGTATTTTTAGTAAGTTTCTACTCATGTGTATTTCTTTGATGTAAAATATTCAACAAAATTAATTTGGAAACAATAGAAAGGACATATCATTATTTTTCATCATTTAGATGGCAATCAAATGATTGTATTATTTTTCATATTTTAAGTAGATGTTTTGAGTCTAATAGTCCTATGTTTCTTAGAAGGCTTACACTTTGTACTATTGTATATTGTGCTAGATATTTTGTTAATGATGATGCAATTGTAACTTGCACTATCAAATGGGTCCATCTAATTAAAAATCACACTTTTTTAGACTCCAAGTTTAGGTTCCCAATAGCTCAAAATATGTCTTAGTAACAATAAATATAAATTTGTGGAATCTAAAAAGTTTTGGATAAGCTATCACTTGAATATCATGTTATATTTTTGATAAATTTGTCTCCCTTTCTTGTTTTTACATTATTTATTTGAAATATGGTTGTTGTTGAATCAAAAGAAGCAATTGAATTGGTGTAAGAATGTGTGCTTTTTTAGAGCATATGTGGTCTTACCTAGGTACTTTTACATTATATGCTAGAAGTAGGATCAATGTTCAGTTGATGGAAGGAATTGAGTTGGAGTACATTTTGGATCATTCAAGAGTTCACAAAAGATGTTAAAATAGCTCAACTATAATGAGAAAGAATTCCTGCAAAAGTTTGTGATGCACACCATGTGTTGCATTACAAGACAATTTTTTTTTTCATCTATTCACTTATTACATGTTGTTAGATAAAAACCATTTACAATTTGTTTCAGATAATAGTTTCACCCATTAAATGATTGCCTCCTTTAAGTTGCGGGATATATTTGTGTTTTATGGACAATCAACTGCATGAATGATTTAATCTTATATGGAATCATTTTAGAATTAATTGAAGCCTTTCCGTGTCATGTGGTGGTTCACCCAATTCCTACCAAATTTGAACTATCTATCTTTGTTTTGAAAAATGTTTGCAAGTATGCTTTACAAATTCTCATTTCAATTGATTTTTTGTCTCTAGTATAAGGCTTTCCATAAGTACATAATGGCTATATCAATTTTGACTCCAAATGAACTTTGTATGTAGCATGTGCCTTCTTCATAATGCCTATATAGAAAACATGAATGTGAAATATTAATAGAATACATACACAAAAATTAAAATCATTATTAATAATATAGATAATATTCTGTAAAATGTTTTTATATAAATCAGATTGAAATTTTACAAGATATATTTTCAACTACTATTACACATAGCAATGAGCAATTACTAGTCGAGGTAATGTGAAATTATCTTTATATTTCTATCTTGAATAAAACCTAAGAACATGATTTCTATAGGGTTACATTGACAGAAATTCAACAAATAAACTGGAACACTCTAAGGCAATCGACCAAGATTGCTGTTGCATCAAATTGAACTTATATTCTACACGCAAAATATATTATAAATAGTTAAAAGGGCGTTAAATTTATTGGCCATGTTTTCCATTCAGCAGGAAAATTGTTAATTCAACTTTCCCACTTCTTTAAAACGAGGTTCTTTTTCTTCATATTTCTGCTCAGAGTAAATCTTCATGTAGTCACCAAATGTGTACTTTGGATAAGCAGCATTCCCATTGGTTTGAACAAGGAGCTCAGATGCAGGGTTCACTCCGCATTGTATGAGGGATTATAGAAGGATGCCACTGATAATCGGTTTCCATCCTTTGTTGGGAGAATTCTATGCCATGCACTCTTATACTTTCCGTTACTCACTGCTTCTAACTGATCACCAATGTTCACAACTATCGAGTGTTGCATTGGTTGCACATCAATCCAGCTGCCATTGCTGAGCACTTGAAGGCCAGGAACCTCATCATCTTGGTACAAGAGAATGAGGCCACCCGCATCTGTATGAGCACGGATGCCCTTTATCAGATCTGGCCTTGGGCATGGAGGATAATGGCTCACCTTTGTGCCAAAGAATGGCTTCTCCTTCTTCTCTCCACCTGCAAATACCCGTTTCAGATATCCTGTCTCTAGCCCCAAGCTTTCACTTATTATTTCCAACAATTTCTCTGTCAGATTGAATATTTGGCTGCGGAAATCCTCCATTATATCCCTGTATAGAATGCAAAAGTTAATGTGGTATATATTTGGCGTTGAGTTGAATCAAATGAGTTACAAAGTTTACTCTAAGGCAAATCAATTACTGGAAAATAATATGTACTGAAGTTCAATTATTTGAATTGATTCTACTCATTGTGTTAATTAGTTGCTAATACAATATATATAGAAAAATCAAATATAATAATGTGCAGCGGTATAGATTAACATTTATTGAATATTGTACGTACTTGAAATCTTTGGGTTCTGAAGGCCAAGAATTTGTCTCTTTCATCTCGTGGACTTGAAAAACATCTTCCCAGTCCAAATTCTCAATATTCTCAATATAATTTCCCTTTGATTCAGCTTCAATGACTTTGTTCAGTGCCCTTACTGGTGAAGAATCCATGAAGTGTTGTTCTCTGTTAATCTTGTATTGCCGTGAGCATGCCTCTTTAAGACGGTCCAGAAGACGATGGTCAATGCCATGGTTTGTAACCTGAAAAATTTAAACCAGTTCAGTCAATTTGAGCTTAACAATCAAACAAGTTTGCAATGAAAAATTAATGGTTTAATTTGGACCTAAACTTAAAAGTATCTGGGATGTGGGAATTTATATTCAACTTTTCATGAAGTAAACCTCACTTATGTAAATTAAATAGATTTTGATGAATGCTTAAAGCATCGTTTATGGCATGACTAGTTAATCATGGCAATGACATCAATAATAAAATTATAACGTAACAATAGCAAAATGATTGTAAGAAAGAACTCCCGGCACCATCTAGAACTCTTTCAAAACTTAGTTCTTATCTATATAAGTAAAACTGACTCTTTTTATCATTTTTTATCTCATAACAATCATTTTACTGATTGTGTTTTTGATCTCGCTGGACCTTAAATGAGATTGTAGCATAACAATGATAAAATGATGGTAAGAGCTTCAGTCCCAACTTCATTAATACAGATTCCTTATAAACTAGTTTTAAGCATATAAATACCTGAAAAAATCCGGGAGACTCACAAGCCTGTGCGATTTGGGCCATTATGGCCTTCCTCTCTCCTCCATCAATCTTCTTTACATCAATCACTGGAATACCCATTTCAAATATTCTCGAAATCCAAAAGCCAATCAAATGCTAAACAAACTTTCACAACTGGAAAGATAGATGGTTGTAACACTAATGTTTGCTAATGTTTGTAACCCTGGGACCCTATTTATATGCCAAAAATAATTTCACCGTCACTGACATATTCTATTCACGTGTAACAATACTTATCTAATTAAACCACGTTACTTTGAAATGAATTTACTGTTCAAAATATGGTTGAGGATTGGACCAGAGAGCTATATTGTTGTGCATATCGTTTTTAATTCAAATCGCGCAGCTTAGTTTTCTACACCTAAATCTAATTGTTGTTTGATTAGGATTCTTAATTTTCTACAGCTGAATTCGTATGTAGACGTACTGGAATTGAAGATCTATTTGTTTTGGGACATCATGATCTGTCTGTGAATGTGACGGAAGAATTTCTTTCTCTGAGCAAGTTAAGCTCTCGTTTTTCACGTGCCGATTTTTTTCAGTCGTCTCCCAATTTTAATCTCTCTTCTATGGAGGGAACTTTCGTTTGAATCTCTATCGAAACACGCTCAATGTCGCTCACCAAGCGTTTCCAATATTGAATTGTGAACGAAAGAATCATTTATTTTAAGCCTTGCTCTTAACGTAAATAGAACGTTGCAACGCCACTAAACGATGGAGAGAGAATGTTATGTTGCACACAATATTTAGATGTCCTGATTTTCTACGGGCGAGTGCTCTAGTAATTTTCTCTACATGAGACCAAAAGGAACTTGTCGAACTAATAAATAGTAATACACACAAGATCTACATGAACAGACAATAAGTTTATGGGAAAGAATGATACTTACACAATTCTCTTGCATTGATATTTTGATAATATGGATACACCAGTTTAAGAATATGTAGAAAAACTTATAGGGTATGTTCTATGTTATGAAGTTTTTCAATTTTTGCTAATTATAAGAGTGATTAAGATCAATAATCAGAACTAAAATATTGAATATTGTATTATTATTTTTATAAAAATAATTTGGATTTCTGAATGAGAACTAAATGCTTCAACCAATTAAACTCAACCCCTTGAACTATATTCAAAATTGGTCACAACGTAAACATCATTTATATATCATGAATATTGAATAAATGTTAATGAATGCTTAAGACATCTCTAACATATGCTAAATATTAAATACTATGCAATGACTAATTAAAACTTAAGTTATATACAATGAACATAACCTGGCATGTCTAAGTAGTTAACAAGTTCTTTATATGTAATGGATATTATATTGACTATCATAAATAAACAAAGTATCATTTATATGCATTGGATAATACATAAATATATTTAAGTTTGGTTATATTAAATGAACTATCATAAATATACAAGATGATTTCTTGCAAACTATTAATCATTAATTATAGGTAAATAATAAATTCTTAAAAAATTTAAATACCTTAAATTATCATATAACTTCTAAATTTTAATATTTAAAAATTAACATAATTAAGAAATAAGAGTGAATTGTCTGCATATTTCAAAGAGTTCAAAATCATGGTAGAAAAACTAAGAGCTCACAATGTCTTTAGAAAATTTATCAAATTTTACAAATATAATGAAATTTTTAAGCAATATACAATTTTCCATAATTTTAAAAAAAATTGTATAGTTGAAAGATAAAATAGATCAGTTATTGAGTGTGTTAGGAGTATGCTAAAACAAGAAACCCTCTCTCATGATTTTTGGGTTGAAGCAATCAATATGTCTATTTACTTATTAAATAGAACACCTACCAAGTATCTTGAAAATAAAACTTCTTATGAAACATATCATTGACACCAAACATGTTCTTAGTCATTTGAGAATCTTTGGAAGTAAGACATTCTATCATATTCTAAATGAGAATGGAATTTTTGACTTGATGCAAAGTTAATGAAATATACTTTGTTCATTATATTATTGATCATAATGCCTACATGATGGATAATCCTACTACTCATAAAGTTTTCACTAAAAAGATATTATATTTCATGAATTTACAAATAATTTTCAAGTACTAGAAAAGGTGGACAACACCATTTCATGTAAATAATTTGAAGAATACAGTGAAAAATTAGTTATTGTAGATTGTAAACTCACCATCAAAGTGGGAAGGAATCAAGCCAAGGTAAAGATACTCAATCAATAAAGATAAAGAAAGAAGATAAACAAGGAAAATCAAGGCACCATTCTAGTATAATGATTATGATTCAATCAATGACCTAAGTAATGAGTGTAGATGACCTTTAAATTTCTTAAGAAGCTAAGAATTGAATAACGAATGTATGAATAGAATTTAGGAAGAGTATGACACTTGAAAATTAACTGAACTACATACAATTAAAATTTGTATAGATGCTAAATGGTTGTTCAAAAAAATGCTTAATGTTGATAGCACTATTGATAGATCCATGCTAGATTAGTTAAGAAATGGTACTCAACAAAGGAAGGACTAGATTTTGAAGACACTTTTGCACCAGTAGCTAAATGAGCACTATTAGACTAATGATTAGACTTTCTACTAAGTTATACTATGATATTTAATTAGGATATTCTACAAATGGATGTGAAGTAAATATTTTTCAAATGATAATTTAAAAGAAGTAATCGATCTTGTTCAAGCTAAAAGATTTGTGAAAAATGAAAAAGAAGATTTGGTGGGATAATTTATAAAGGAAATATATGGTCTTAAACAAGTACCATGATCATGGCATGATAAAATTGATAAATTCATTTTTGCAGCAAGGGTGTATCGACGGTAAAAATGATACAAATCTCTAGATAAAGAATGATGAACGTTGACTTATATTTAATTTAATTTTCTTTATATCTAAACTATTTATTCATAATAAGAATTTATATATTTGATTCATGAAATCAAATAATAGTTATCAAAAGCATTTGAAAAGAAGGACCTTAAAAAAATGCATTATTTTTTAGGAATTAAAATATGGAGACAAAATGGTAAGACTTTGATCATTCAAACTAATTATAGAAGGAATTTGATTAAAAGGTTTACTATGTGAGATTTTGAAAACCCATGTACTCCATTAAAAGGAAAATTTAGGTTCTCTTGTGATGGTGATACTGTAGAAGACAATGACACTTTTCATAAGTATATGGGAGGAAGTTTAAACTACTTGACAACTAAAAGACGTAGTACTTCATACTCTATCAACATACCTAGCTAGTTCATGGATAATTCTCTTGAGGTTCATTGGAAAGTAGAAAATAGAGTCATTCAATATCTAAAATGTACCATTAAGTTTTGCATTGAATATACTAACTATTTAAATGTTGATTTTTCGAATTAAAATTCACCATGTGAAGTAAGACTTTATTGCAAACACATCTTAGTTCTCACTAAAAGTCTCCATATCCTACCACTTGTCAACTTAACATGCATTCAAGCCACCTCCTTCACTTTGATTTATCAAAGTCTATATTTGTGTCTCATACCCTAGGTGCTACAATGGTAGGCCTGATGTTTTTTTTGACAACTGATCATTTTATGGGTGATTGAGAATGTTTCAATTTTATTTGGGAAATAACTCACCACTTGGGAGCCTAGTGTATATCTTATCACTAAGTATCTCCTTTTCTAATCGACCTACATGGTTATGAAGGATAGTATATGCACACCCTATAGTAATTTATTATCAAAAAGATCATTCCAAAGTGAAACTAGCACATGAGTGTGCTACAAGTCTTTCAAGCTATGATTAACTTTGTGCATGGTTCCCCACTTGAGGAGATTTTTAAAGAGATGGATATAGTCTTTAACTTGAGACACTTCTAGAGGAACCCCCTTAAGCTTTAGAAAATGGTGGTAACTCAAATTAATGACAAAAAACCATATTCACCTACAAAAATAAGGATTTGGTCATTTTTTGGGGTAGTGATATGACCCTTGAGTCATGCAAAAGGAACAAACTATACACCAATAAATTATCACTGCTTATTAGGGTTTCTTAGAAGGCATTTCCTATAAATTGAGAGCCTTATAGAAGGAGATATATAGATATAGATTGAAAAATCAATTAGAAAAAAAAAAGGGGCTTCTATCATTCTATAAAAGGCTATAGAGGATAATATGTAACTATTTGTTTTAACTTAAATAAAAAAGCATGAACATTAGTTTGGTAGATGGAAAATGTTTGAGACATTAACTAATCACAATAAATATGATCGATGTTGATCCCTCCAAATTTAACTTCAAATTTTGTGAACCTAATTTGACATCTAAAATTAGATCTACAATATATTAAAAAATATTATGTAGAGATATATTTGAGGAGATTGTGAGTTCAATTAGTGAATAGATTATCCTATTCCAAACCCATTGTTAGAAACAATAACTAAAGTGGTATATTGAAGATAATATTTGGAAATTTGTATAAATGCTCTATATGATGAGATATATTTCAATCAATTTTTTTTAAAATTGATATTTCATATAATTATTCTTCTATATAATCCTTACATTCTCATTTAGTGTGCATTTAATAAGATAATAGATGTATTTAAATATACAGTTTGACATAGGACACATCACATGTTATATATGTGCTAGGATGACTTACAATAGCTATTGAATGGTGATATATTTGTAAAATGTGAGTTATTTCTAAACCAAATCTCCAAATCATACTTGGCCTCTCGTCTATAACCATTAAACTCAAACTAAGAGAAGGGGTACAAGATATATTTTGAATAAATAAGGGTGACAAAAGAATAATTTTAGGCTCATGCATAGAATAAGGACATGCATAATTTTAATTCAATATATATAAAACCTATGAGTGTGATTTTTAAGACTATAGCTTGACTTTATATAAAGGCGAGACTTTGAAATTGATCAAGTATGAATTACAAAATTTATTAAAAGATCCAAAATACATCATTTAAAATAAACCAAAAACTAGATTACATATTTAATAAAGATATAAAATGAATCATATCACATAATAAGTGTCTCATGAATAATTCATATAAAATAGAATGACCAAAACCTTAGTCTTTATATGCCTTAGCTTAGACTCAATCATATCACAAAACTTTAATTGATCTTGGGCTCTCTATTTTTTATATTTTGACAACCATGAACCTAATTTTAAATGTAAAAGTATATATCTACAACATAGACCTAATATATTGAACAATGTGGTGTGGAGATGTGTTTCAAGAGCTTGGTGAGCTCAATTAGTGAATAGATTATCCTATCCCAAAACTATTGTTAGAAATAAACAATGAAGAAGTATATATTGAAGATAAAAATTGGAAATGTAGGTAAATTCTCTATATGATGGCACATATTTGAATAATTTATTTTCTTTAAGAATTGATACATTGTGTAATTAATCTTCTATATGATCCTTGCATTCCTTTTTGGAGTGCATTTAAAAGCATAATGAATGTCTTTAAATCATACAATTTTACATAGGGCATGCAACATGATATGTATTTGCTACGATGACTTGTAACAAAAAGTGAATGGTGATAGATTTGTAAAAGATGGGTTATTCCTAAACTAGCTCTCAAAATTATACTCAACCTCTCCTCTAGAACTATTACTCAAACTAAGACAAGCGGTACAAGATAGCTTATGAATAGACAAGGGTACATCAACAAGGAGAGAATAATTTTGAGCTCATACATAGGATAAGGACAGATTATTTTTTATTCAATTTATATAGGACATATGAGTGTGATCCTTCAGACTATAACTATAATTTATATAATGATGAAAATCTTAAATTGATTAACTATGAGTTATAGAAGTTGTAAACGAATCCAAAATACATCATATAAGGTAAACTAAAACTAGATTACATATTTATCTTTCATATTACATAATATGCATTCCTTTAATATTTAATATTTAAAATATGCAAGTCAAGAACAGTCTTTCTAGGCCTTCAAAGAGAAGGTATCTTCGACAGAGAAATAAATATCCATAACATATCTTGGATGATCAGGGCTACAATAAGAGTGGAAAAACTATCCTAATCTCTAGGCTCAACTTAACTATCAAAGAGATCTCCATTATGGCTTTAACATTACACACTAAAGCTTCATTCCTAAATTAAAAGTGTTAAATAGTCAAAATTGATTTAATTTTCTAAGCTTAATTTATATTATCAAAATTATCCCTTAATGACGTTTGCAATTAGCTAATTAAAAATAGCATAAGAATAAAGCTTATGAGGAATATTTAATCATTGAGAATACTTCTGTGAAAAATCAAACTATTGTAGTCATTGATAATTAATCTCCTATCATAAATGATTATTAAACTGCTGAAAATAAATTTCTAGCTAATATCAAAAAATAACACAACTGCAACTTCACTTATAAAATACGGAAAGAAATGCACAACACAATGAACACAATATTTTTAAACAAATTGTCCCTGGAAAAATCCCTAAGGGAAAACTAGTTCTACAGATGAAGAATTATATTAAACTTCAGCAAATCAAGAGATACAAAATTCCTTGCCTCTCACTACCAAAACTCTGAAAACCTCCTAATTTATCCCACTGATATTCCCCACTGCTATTCTTGCGCTAACACTGCGCCCTTGCTAACACTGCAAGATTGTTTGCTAACACTGCAAATGTTTCTTCAAAACTTCTTCTCCAAATGACCGAATGACCCCTTTTTATACTACTCATGTTGGTAAACCAACGACTGAGATTAAATCAAACCAACAACTGAGATTAAGACAACTCGACAGCCAATAATAGAATTGGTTGCAAGGTGTCCAAAAGGGAATCACTAAAATTAGTAAATAATTATCCTTGTAACAACCATTTACTAATTCTTGGCAAGTGGACAAACAGTTGTCCAAACTACCCATAAATACTACTGCTATTCATAGATAAGGACGAACAGCTATCCAAGCTACCCATAAATACTACTGCTATTTCCGGGTTAGAAATAACAGCTGTCCAACAAACAATAATTAACACTCCCTCTTAGCGAGGAAGTTGTTCTGCATGACACCCATCTTATCTCTGAAGAAGATAAATTTGGCCTTTCCCAAAGCCTTAGTCAGAATGTCTACTGCCTGCTCCTCTATAGGTATGTACTGGAGCTGAACAACTCCCCTTTGTACACAATCTTTGATGAAGTGATATCTGATATCTATATTTTTAGACCTATCATGAAACACTAGATTCTCAGACAACTTGATGCAACTCTGATTGTCACAATGTATCACAGTAGTCTCAACCTTCTGACCAAACAAGGCTACTAACAACTTTCAAATCCATATAGCTTCACATGTTGCCATGCTAGCTACTATGTATTCTGCTTTTGCTAAACTTAGAGCCACAGACTTTTGCTTCCTGCTGAACCAAGATACAACTCCTGATCCCAAGCTGAAACAACACCTTGAAGTGCTCTTTTTGTCTATTGTACTTCCTGCCTAATCTGCATCAGTATAGCCTATCAACCTGATACCTTCATCTCGAACATATCTAATCCCATACTCGACTGTACCATGCAAGTAATGTAGCACATTCTTAGCTGGTATCCAATGCATTCTCTTTGGTTCAACCATGAACTGACTAAGAGAATTAACTAAAAATGCTATATCTAGCTTAGTGTTGACCAAATACATAAGCGAACCAATCACCTGTCTATATAAAGTGGGATCTACATCCTTCTCCTTAGTTGTATCTACCTTCCTCCAATTCGTGATCATGGGTGTAGACATGGCTTTGAAATCCTCCATCCCAAATTTCTTCAAGATTCCAATGCAATATTTCCCTTGACCAAAGAAAATCTCCCCATCTGTCTGCCACACTTCCATGCCTAGAAAGTGGTGCATAAGTCCTAAATCCTTCATCTCGAACTCTTCTACAAGGTTCCTCTTGCAATCCATTATGAGCCCTAGTGAACCTGTAAGAAATAGGTCATCCACATAAAGAATAAGAATGAGAATCTCACCCCCAACTATCAAGTAGTAGAGGTTAGCATCTGCTTCACTCTTCACAAAGCCCATTTTCTGCAAGTATGTATCAATGCACTCATACCATGCTCTAGGAGCCTGCTTGAGTCTATACAATGCTTTCTTCAATCTACACACGTGGGTCTCTTTGTTGTGTGCTACAAAGCCTTCTGGTTGTTCTATGTATACCTCCTCCTTCAACTCACCATTAAGGAATGTTGTCTTGACATCCATTTGATGGATTTTCCATCCCATCTGTGCTGCAAGTGAGATTATAGCTCGTATAGAAGTATACCTGGAACAGGAGCAAATGTCTCCTCATAGTCTATTCCCTCCTTTTGAGAGAACCCCTTTTCCATGAACCTCGCCTTGTATTTCTCAATGCTACCATTTGCACCATGCTTTATCTTATAGATTCAGCGTGATCCAACTACAACCCTATTTGTTGGTCTAGGTACTACCTCCCACACATCATTCTACATTATTGAAGAATATTCCTCAACCATAGCATCTCGCCATACCTGATGTTCTGTAGCTTCCTGATAGCTAGAAGGATCACTATCTACCAATTGACTAACTAATGCCACATAGTCATTGAACTTGGCTTGTTATCTTCATTGTCTAGTACTCTTCCTAGGAGCTCCCACAAACTCTCGAGTATCCCTTTATGAATCTGGAACCACATGGTTCCTGTTACCAACTATAGAGGATGAAATGTCAACCTCTAAGTCTTCTAGATGCATTTCCTGTTGCACCTGTTGCTCCATACTCTATGAATCTTCACTAACTGAGTCTACACTCGTTCTGGTAATTGTACTTGAGCTTTGTTGCTCTTGACTTGGTCTTGGAGCTTTTGTTGGCTACTCACTCTGATCATCTGCTAGCAAATCTCTAGATCTCCTGAATGCCTTGTCCTCCATGAATTTGACATCCTGTCTGACAATAATTATTTTAGTCCCCAAAATGAAAATCCTATATGCCTTTGAGGTCTCACTGTACCCAACAAAGTACCCCCTCTCTGTAGTCTGATCTAACTTTGTACGTGTATCTCCAAAAATATGACAATATGCCAAACTCTTGAATATCCTGAAGTGACTAACATCTGGCTTCTTCCCTGTGAAAGCCTCCTCTGGTGTCATCTTCCCTAGCACCTTGTATGGAACTCTATTCTGGATGTAGACTGTTGTATTACACGCCTTTTCCCATAAGTAACAGCGCATGTCCTGGTCATGTGGCATAGCTCTTGCTGCCTCCGATATAGAACGGTTCTTCCTCTTAGCAACTCCATTCTGCTGTGGATTGTAAGGAACAGTCCATTCTCTCTTTATTCCTTCTCTGGTGCAGAACTCTTGGAAGACATTTCCTTTGTACTCGCCTCCATTGTCTGACCGAAGAACCTTTATCTTCTTTCCTGTCGAGTTCTCCACAAGAGCCTTGAACTCTTAGAATTGATTGAAAATCTCATCCTTAGTCTTCAAGAAGTATATCCAGGTCTTTCTAAAGAAGTCATCAATAAAAGTAACATAGTACTCATATCCTCTGAGAGATTTCGTCGACATTAGTCCACAAACATATGAACGTACTAGATCAAGAATACCCTTAGATATGGTTTCACTATTTGGAAAAGATGCTTTTGCAAACTTCCCCAACACATATCCGTTACATACATTGTCATGCTCTGTGCTCACCTCTGGAACACCTGTCACTGTCTCACGAAGCAATCTAAGTGCTCCATGATGAATATGGCCCATCCTCCTATGCCATAGCTCTCCAAGATCTGTATGATTACTGTTGATCATAAGTGCCTTAGGAGTATCAATCTACAATCTATAAAGGTGACCACTCCTAACTCCAATAGTTATGGGTGATTTCAAATCCTTGTGCTTAATCAACACATTTGTCCCTCTAAAGAGTACATTATACCCCCTATCCTGAAGAACAGATACAGAAATCAAATTCATACCTAAGCCTGGCACATATAACACATCATGAAGTGGAATTATCTTTCCATTCTCCCTCTAAAATTGAATGGTCCCTTTTCGAACAGGGTTGAGTTTGGACAAGTTTCCCATAGAAATCTGGATGTTGGTGTCCTTCTCCTTGTAACTGGAGAAGTACTCTTTAACTCCTGTCATATGAAATGATGCCCCACTATCTATATACCAAACACACTGTGAGGTTGAGCTAACCATACAAGCTATGAGTGCAAACTCATCTTCCATTCTACTGGAGAGTTCTTCCGCATTTGCTGAAGCTTCCACCTACTTCTTACCCTTCTTCCTCTCTAGGAAATCACTGGCATAGTGGCCAAACTCGTGACATCCAAAGCACTTGACCTTAGAAAGGTCCTTCTTCTTCTTCTCACTTTGTGAATTTGATCCTTTGCTAGATCCCTTCTTTGGTTTCCCTTTACCCGCTAGGGAAATGTTCTCTTGTTCCACCTCATTTTTCTAACTCTTGTTGGCCCCATTGACAAGACTTAGTCTAAATTCCTTCTAAGTGAAATCAGTCCATAGTCAATCCCAACTCGATAAAGTATCTCGTCCACTAAGAACTTGAATAAAGACACTCCATTTTTTAGTAAACCCATTTAGTGCTATTCTCACTAGCTCGTCATCACTAGGGCCATCTCCAACAGCTGCTAACTCATCCTTGACAAGTCTGAGCCTGGTGAGATAAATTGTGACATCTTCTCCCTGATTCATCCTAGTATTCTTTAGCTTCTCTTTGAGAATCAACTTCCTGTTGGTGGTAGCATTCTAGTACAGATTTAGAATGGCATCTCACATCTTCTTCACTGTATCTAGCTCCGAGATATGTGGAACAATATGATCCTTGACACCATCAAGGATTATCATCCTCGCCTTGGCATCATCCTTCCTATATGCTGCAAGCTATGTTGCATCCATTGGTACAGGTACAACACTGGTAGCATAATCCTTGATACCATTCTCTTCCAACAATAAAGAAATTCTGGCCTTCCAAACACCAAAATTTGAGGCACCATCCAATCTATCCTAATCTCTCAAACCAGCTGAAGCCATCTCAAGGGTTTAAAGCAATAATAAATCTAAAGAGATCAAAATTTCTTTCCTAAGGCAAAACTCTTCTACCCTTAACAATGCTCTGATACCATGTGCAAAATCAAACTATTGCAGTCACTGATTATTAATCTCCTATCATAAACAATTATTAAACTACTGAAAATAAATTTCGAGCTAATATCAAAAAATAACACAACTGCAACTTCACTTATAAAATACGGAAAGAAATGCGCAACACAATGAACACAATATTTTCGGACAAATTGTCCCTAGAAAAACCCCTAAGGGAAAACCAGTTCTACAAATGAGGAATTATATTAAACTTCAGCAAATCAAGAAGTAAAAAATTCCTTGCCTCTCACTGGCAGAACTCTGACAACCTCCTAATTTATCCCGCTGATATTCCCCACTGCTATTCCCGCGCTAACACTACGCCCTTGCTAACACTGCAAGACTGTTTGCTAACACTGCAAACGTTTCTTCAAAACTTCTTCTCCAAATGACCCAATGACCCCTTTTTATACTACTCCTGTTGATAAACCAAGGACCGAGATTAAATCAAACCAACGGCTGAGATTAAGACAACTTGACAGCCAATAATAGAATTGGTTGCAAGGTGTCCAAAAGGGAATCACTAAAATTAGTAAATAATTATCCTTGCAACAACCATTTGCTAATTCTCAGCAAGTGGACAAACAGCTGTCCAAACCACCCATAAATACTACTGCTATTCATAGATAAGGATGAATAGCTGTCCAAGCTACCCATTAATACTACTGCTATAAATAATAGCTATCCAACTAACAATAATTATTAACTTCATGGGCAGCTTTGTGCCTATTTCGACAGAAGAGGCAAAACAAAATTCTTAGGCGAAACAGACAGAAGCATGGAAATCGAAATGTTAACTTGTTGAGACAATGAAATTTTTCCATCACAGTCACAGACAGATTATGATATCCCTCTCTACGTCAACATACAAATTCTATTGGAGTATAGTCCAAGAAATCAAAAATCATAATCAAATAGCAATTCGATTTAACTGTGTAAAAAAGTAAGCCGTGTTATTTGAATTTTAAACGATATGCCCAACGATATAGATTTCTAGTCTAATCCTCAACCACACCTTGAACGTAAATTCATTTCACACGTGAATTGAATTCTTTCTACCATATAAATAGGGTCTCATTGTTACAAACATTAGCAAGTCTTCGTCAATCTTAGCAGTTGTGAAACTTTATTTAGCTTTTGATTGTCTTTTGGATTTCGAGGATTTTAGAAATGGGTATTCCAGTGATTGATGTGAAGAACATTGATGGGGGAGACAAGAAGACCATTATGGCTCAAATTACAATGGCTTGTGAATCTCCCAAATTTTTTCAGGTATTTATGTTTGTTTCATATCAAACTATAAATCATTCATTACAATTATGCGATTGGTAAGGTGAAATTGACTGAAGTGGTTAAAATTTTTCAGATTAGAAACCATGGTATTGATCATGGTCTTTTGGACCGTGTGAAGGAGGCATGTTTGCAGCAATATAAGATTAACAGAGAGATAAACTTCAAAAATTCTTCACCAGTGAGGGCACTTAACAAAGCCATTGAGGCTGAGGCTGAAGTAAAGGGAAATAATGTTGTGAAGATTGAGAATTTGGACTGGAAAGATGTGTTTCAAAACCACGAGATGAAAGAAATAAATTCTTGGCCTTCAGAACCCAAATATTTCAAGTAGGTATAACATTCAACGACATACTAATCTATACTACTGGACATTAAGTTATATTAGATATTTCTATATAATTTCCATTAGCAATTTTCAAACAAAATTAGTAGAATCAATTCATGTAATTTTACTTTAGCATATATTATTTTCTTGTAATCTAGGGTAGTAGAATAAGATTAGGCTTTTTAATTCATTTGATACAATTCAATGCAAGCATCTAAAACTTTAATATTTGCAATCTGTATAGAGAAATGATTGAGGAGTTTCGCAGCCAAATATTCAATCTGACAGAGAAATTGTTGGAAGTAATAAGTGAAAGCTTGGGACTAGAAAGAGAATATCTGAAAAGGGTATTTGCGGGACAAGAGAAGAAGGAGAAGCCATTCTTTGGCACAAAGGTGAGCCATTATCCTCCCTGCCCAAGGCCAGATCTGATAAAGGGCATCCATGCTCATACAGATGCAAGTGGACTCATTCTTTTATACCAAGATGATGAGGTTTCTGGCCTTCAAGTGCTTAGCAATGGCAGCTGGATTGATGTGCAACCAATGCAAACACTCAATAGTTGTGAACATTGGTGATTAGTTAGAAGCAGTGAGTAACGAAAAGTATAAGAGTGCATGGCATAGAATTCTCCCAACAAAGGATGGAAATCGGTTATCCGTGGCATCCTTCTATAATCCCTCATACAATGCGGTGGTGAGCCCTGCACCTCAGCTAGTAGTGCAAGCCAATGGGAATGCTACTTATCCAAAGTACTCATTTGGTGACTATATGAAGATTTACTCTCACCAGAAATATGAAGAAAAGGAGCCTTGTTTCAAAGAAGTGGGAAGGTTGAGGGAACAAATCTCATACTGAATGGAGAACACGGTCACTATATTTATCCTTAGTATGTCACTCTCTTTTAATTATTTAGAATATTTCTGGCCTGTAGAATATAGGTTCAATTTGATTGTTGAGAACAACAATCATCTTGGTCGATGTGGTAGGCTCATGTTTCATTCATGCAATGAATTATTGTTGCTTCAATGTAATCCTTGGTATAACGCATGGTTTTAGTTCTTATAAAGGATAAGTTGGCATTAATTCATCCATTAATTACTTATTATTATTTTTAATAATACTTAAAAATATATACTACTATTTATATCTTTTACATTATGTTACATTATGTTACATTATTATTTTTGTAGAAATTTTTTCTTAATATTTTTATTTTATATTAAAATATCTTATAGAATAATATCATTTTTAATGTTCTAAATGTAATAAATATTTTTATTATATTTGAAGCACCCTAATTAAATTTCATAAAATCTTCCTTTTTGATATTGGAGAAAATTGATTTCATTAAAACAAATAAAACATTATTAGTTTTTTATGACAAGGTTAATTGAAAAGAATGCTAAAAATAAGAGATACACAACAATCAAAAGATAGGAAAGATTGTGATAATATTTTTATAAACTTTTTCATTCCTCTATAGAAAAAAGATTAAAATAAAACAATACATCTACCATTTATAGAAGCAAGCACAAGTCTCCATGAAGTGCATGTGAGGGTCCCTCCAAATATAAAATTGCATTAACATTAATTATCTAATTTAATATAATATATGTTAGTTTGTGGTGATTGCTAGGAAAGTACTGTACATACTTCATAAATTCTTTGAAAAAAAGATTTCGGCCCTATTTTATTAGGATTTTGGGCTAACATGTAATTATTAATTATAACCCTAAAATGGTTTAATACTTGTATAAAAAGGGCTTAAGGTTAGGGATTGTTTCAGAAGATGATGCAAAAATTGGTTCATGCAACGATATTGAGCTGTAAGGGATTATAGATTATAATCAAGTTGTAATCATTGGATCATAAAATATTAGACTTGCTATTTGGTGGAGGTAGCCTAGGGTTTGGGTGAACCACATTAAATCTTGGTGTCTTGTGTTCTTTTTTGTGTGATCTATTATTTTTTGATATTAGTTATATTTGCATGTAATTTTTATTTCTGTCTGTGGCTTAAATTCTAACAATATATCACCATTCTCTTTTATTTGTCTAATGAAAAATATTTGGATACAGAAAGAATCAAATGAAGAATTTCATAATTTCTTTTCTTCTCAATATGTCAAAAGAATAGACATCTTTGAGTGTTATCGAACTAAATATCTAAATTTATTTGAAGATAATGAGTTTGGTAGTAAGCATGTTACAATTGTACTTGAAAGAGCAATTTGTGGGGACAATTCTAACAAAGCACAAATGAAAATATGGTTGAACAATTATTTTCTCTATATATTTAGATACTTTTAAACATAATAAAAGTGAAAGTAGAGAAGATATAAACTAGAATAGATAGACATTTTATTAAGAAGTTGATGCCTTGAAACTAAGCATATCAATAACCTTATAAGCCATTTATTGTTACATAAGTGACTTACGAGAAGAAACTTCCCACTAACCAAAACCAAATCAAATTAATTAATGTGAAATATCCAACATTCTCTCCTTTAATAAATTAATCAAATCAAGAGTAGAAGTTGCAAGGGTTTTAACCCAACTCTCTAGAAACTTTGATTAAGTGTCTTTGTCAATCCTCCTCACTCACTCAAGAAACACCAAACTGATTGCATTTCTAGATCTCCTCCTGATCATAAAAATTGAAGTTTTGTTCATAATGGGAGTGTTCCTACCTCCCCTACATAGTGACCTTACAAACACGACATCTTGTTTAAGTGTGTCTAATACCTCTTCTAGTGTTGCAGATGAGATGACTTTCCTCCGAAAGTCCACATCTCCTCCAAGTGTGTCCTCTAGTGTTATGGAAACAAACACATCAACATGTCTACACATGACACATCTTTTATTTGAAATTACACATCTCCAATGAGCGTGTCTAATGCCTCCTCAAGTGGTAGAAAAATCATACTCATGCAATTATCAAATCTAAGTGAGAAGCTAGCTCAAGATGACAAATGTCCTCTTACCCCAGTTGCTCCAACCTCCTGTAAAATATTATAATCCTTAAAGTACAAATAATGTATCAATTCCTAGAATGTGAGGTGGATATTCATCATCATATTGGTCAGGTTATTGTACTGAAATCTACAAAATTGTGTTTCATCTTCAATTGCAAAAATAGTTGTATTTTTTTCAACTTTTCATTAATGAGGTCTTTATCCCATTGAATATAATTCATACAAACATGTCCATTTTTCTGACAATAAAACCATTTAATTTCACTTTTGGTTCTACTTCCGTATTAGTTCTGCTCTGTTCATCAATCAGAGAGGAAATCACCTTTATAAGGTAAGATTCATTTTGTTCAAAGTAAAAACAACATGATTAAATCTCGAATGCATATTGTTAGGTAGAATTACATTCTCATCATCATCAAAAACTTTACAATTTAAACCTACAAGTTGATTAAGCAATAAATTAAAATAATTGATATGTTGAACAATATTTTCATCTTCATTCACCTTAAACCCAAACACTTTTATTTTTATGGAGATTTTTGCAATAGAACCTTGTGAGACAAACAAGGTGTTAAGCCCATCCCATATTTCTTTTGAAGTTTTTGATAAATCAAAATGATGTAGGTATACATCTGATAGACCAAGTCCAATCAAGGTTCTAGCCCTACGATCTTTAGCCACCCACTTTGTTATTTCATCTACATCTTAAGATTTACTAATAGTTCCATTAAAATATTTTGAAGATATTTCCCAATCAAAATTAGTTTTATTTTAACTTTCAATGCAAAATTCAGACCCTTTAAACATTGGCAATCCTAGTTAATTTTTCCATTGTCTTTATTTCTTAAAAATAAAATTATCTCATAATAATTCTTGATACCACCTTAAATTTTTGATACCTCTAAAGTATAATATTCAAATATGATTAATTAAAGCTTTCAACAACCCAAAACAAATAGTTTGTGTAAACCTTTTTGTCATTCAACTTAAAAATACATTATTTAACAACTCATAAACATTTAAAATATGGTTAATGTTTGAACTGTAATGATACTCTTTATAGCTCAAAATGGACTTTGACAAAGGTTTTCTCCCAATATATCCAAGTTACTTTTGGAAGATCTTTTCTAACTCTAGATTACTCTTACCTCTTCTAGAAAATGCATGTCTTCATTGAAACCTTTACTAGTAAAAAAAAATATTAAAAAAAATCTCTTTTATAGTTACCATCAATCAAACACTTCTATCAATTATTTATTGGATACTTTCATCCAAGGTATCTATATGGAAAGAGTGTCTATACTTCTAAGAAGATGTTTCTGTCCTTTCAAATTATCTTTTGTTTTCATGGTAGATTCTTAATAGGGACTTCAACATCTATGAAAAGATTACGGGTTACACCTAGCCTTGTAAACATTTGCAAAATATAGATAAATAGACAAGTGTTGTGAACTTTTTCCAAAATACCTTCAAGAAATTTTAGAAAGAGTGCAATCATTATAGAGCATAAGAAATGTGGAAACATAGAAAAGGCACCTTAATTATTAGATAAAATGCTTCAAATAAATGTATTTTGGTGACTGACTAGATTTTATGATATTAAAGAAAGATGTTTCTTGAAAATACTTTACAAATTTTTGATTAAATATCAACATCTTCCTTGCCTATGTGAAATGGGAGTTTTGGAATGTGAAATTTGTCTAGAGGTAATTTTAATTGTTGGAATATGTATGCAAAAAAAAATAAAAATTAATTGATGAGAAATTGGTTATGGAAATTCTGTAAATAAATTAACAACTTTTTTAGCTGCACCTATGTAAAAGTCTTCTTTCCTTTAGAAATGTCATAATTTTGTCAAATAGATAATCCTCTAACTCATGCATTATGAAAAGTAGAAGAAAAGAAAGTGTTGTAGTTGATGAAAGATCAACCCCAAAACTCCCAAGAATTATGTGAATGCAAACACCTGTCATAGAAAGAGAGAAGCAAAAGATATGGAGGTTGGAATTCCCAGATCCATAGATGAGACATTCTAGATGAGAAAAAAGAGTAATTTATATAATCAAAAGTGAATGAATAATTACAAAGAGATCAATCCTTATAAAGGAGATCAAAACCCAAATAGGTAACTAACCTAGGTTGCATAATAATAATTAATAAAAGAATTTATTAATCTAACACCCCCTTTAAGATAAACTTAGGGAGTAGCTAAAAAGCTCAAAAATAATACTAAAAGAATAAATTTAGGTCTAAAAAAAAAAGCTTGATAAGGTACCCAAGCAAAACCAAATCTATAAAAAGAGGATAAATAGAGAAAACCACTTAGGAAAAATCCTACTCCAAAAATATGTGGAAATAATGATGAAAAGAAATAGTGAAGGATTGAAGAAGCCTACAAGCTAAAGAATGTCCCAAAAGATAGGAAAAAAATATGATCATGAAGAACATCAATGAATCATGTAGAAGTTACAAGCTTTGTCAAAATTAACTGATGATATAAAGAACATCCACTAAACTAGAATCTAACTAGGTAGAGAAGACTATAATCTGCATGAGTACTCTCAAAAGATACTAGTTGAATCAAGAGGCTCACAAAAGAAAACAACTCAAATCAAAGATTTAGATGACATAAAACTCCAAAGCCTAAAGAGATGATCAATTGAACATGGAAGGCTACAACCAAAGTAGGAACAAAAATAAAAGTGTCTTTACGGTAAATTACCCATCTCACCAAAATGCATAGGTACCCAGCCGTTGCATCTGCCTAGTACATAGGAACAAATACTAAGTAGATCTGTCTCACTCCATCAAACCAAGGAAGCATGAGAAAAAACAAAAGAAACTCGTTAATGCAAACAAGGATGAGATGACAAGTAACTATAAAAGTGGGCCACTAGAAATTCACATCAAGGAACTATGATCAAGATCCACAAAAGAATACATAAATGTATATTGAGGTGATTAATCATAGATACATCATGAGGAAAATGTCATTGAAGGGAAACTTACTAAACAAAGGAAAATGATAAACAAAGGCAAAAATATTAACCCTTCATGAAACTTTAATTAGAGTAATTCATGTACAATAAGGTATAAGGTATAATGAATCGCAAGAATACAATAATTTACATGAGTTTCCCTAGATGACATTGCTCAAATGAGAAGGAAAAACACGGAAAAACTACTAAAATGAAAATAGAGATAGAATATGGTACTTTATCTTAGTACGTTTGGAAGAAAGCATACAAATTATGTTTACATAAACTAGAAGGGATATAGGGATAATAAATCATCTAAAGAAACAAAATTGATCTTCAAACTTGAACTAACCAAGATATCCACAATAATGAAAAATGGCAAAAAAAATTAATAAAATGGACCTGGAGAAAAATTTGGAAAAATTACTACTATCCATTAAAAGATTTTAGAAAGACCTCTCCAATGATGTAAAGAATTTTCAAATTGAATATCAAATGCTCAAGATATGTCTTCCAACATACAAATAGAAGGCCCTCACTTCAACAACAAATAAAAGGTACCATTGTAGAATATTATATTAGTAAAACCTTCACCATTTTTTCTGCCTTAGAATCTATTTTTTGGTGATGTCTTGTTTGCAACAAATAGAGTATATATACCCTAGATATGAGCAAAATAGAGTTTATATACCCTAGATATGAGCAAAAATGTGAAGGCAAGTTCAAACGAAGTTAGAATAGAAAGCAGAGGTAAAATACCTTGGTTTCTATCCAGTGACATGTCTCAAATTTTATGCCAAAGGGCGTTGGTTTCCATGCTAAAGTACCTTAATTCATGTGCCAAGCATGCCTTGATTTTCATACCAATTTGGCTCAATTTCTATGTAAATGTGACTCAATTTCTTCCCCAATATGTGCAAATTACCTGAATATTCATGCTAACTCACATCAATTTTTTTTGCAAATGTGTCTTTAATTCTATGCCAACATGCACATGTTGCCTTTATTTTCATTCCAAAATACTCAATTTATGTGCAAACATATCTTGATTTCTATGTCAATATGCATTGATCACCTCAATTTTCATGCCAAAAATCTTGATTTTCTTCCCAAAAAAATCTCAACTTTTGTGCCAAAATACACAAATTGCCTCGATATGTGTGATGAAGCCTTGGGGAGATAAAATCTTCCTCAAATGTAATTGTCTCCAAATTGAATGTGTCTTATATGGAGGTATAGGATTTTGGTCACTCTGATCTCAATGGCAATGTTCATTTGGGCTCAAAGTGACCTAAAAATTAGTGAACATTCAGATTCAGAAAAATATTCTGAAGAACCAAAACCCTTTGAGAAAAAAAAAGAAAGATCTGAAAGTCAAACCAAACCTCTCGTAAATTTTTTTTTTTGGGTAAAAATTGGGTAATTTATTTGAAAAACTCAACAAAATTCAGGAACTTAAAACAAACCACTAAAATTTAATTTAAAATACACTTTTTTTGTAATTTAGTAAGGTAATTAAATAGAACACAAAAGAAACAAGCATAGTTTAGATATATATGAATGCATAGTGGGTACAAAATCAGATTCTCATAAGGAATGCTATTGACAAGAAGGAAAATTGTAAATAGTTTCTATCAAACTAGAAATCTAGACTTGTAAATTATAAATAGTAAATTACTAAATACATCAACAACCACATATTCCTCTTTCCATCTCTACTAGTAGAAAATAGAGTGGACTACTCCTCGAAAAGGTGCCCTACACTAGGACTAGGCATGAATTGTGTGACGTTTGAAATCTATGGTTGCACCTCCTCACTTGACATCCCCACTGATTGGCTCTACATCCTATTAGTGGATATATCTCCTCCTATATGTGGAATTGGTGATGTCTCATCCTTTGAGTCATTTCTTCTAGTTTGGTTCATGGCATTTCCTTGCTAGATTCCTTTTCCTAGTTGGTCAAGGGACACTTTGTTGATAATTCCTTCCTCTTTTGGAGAATGAGGAAAACATCACTAATGCCTTGAAATGCCAAGAAACTTTTTGTCAAGCCTCTGGCTCTACTATTCAAAGGCATAAAATTCTCTCTTATCATCAATCTTTTTTTCTAGCTCTACCTTGGCTTGACTAGTTTGAATAGAAATTGGTCAAACACGAGGAGATTTTCCACTTTTTGTGTATTCCTTTTGCCTTTCAAGCTTTGCCAATTGATTTTTGGAACACTATGCTTGTCAAGACTGCAAAGAAGCTAGACTATTGGCTTACTAAACCCTTTTCTTGTCAAAAATTTTTAGATCTACTCTAAAGTTTGGGTGGCTACCCATGTTTATTATTCTTCCTATTGAGCTCCTTCCAAAGCCTCCTATCTACAATTAGAGCGATTGCTCCATGATTTTCTTTGGGCTTCTAGTTCTGACCATCATGGCTTTCACAGAGTTTCTTGAGATATTTTTTGTCTCCCCAAAGAGTCTTGAGGCCTTGGCCTTCCCTCCACATAGAAGCAAGGCCTCACTCTTTGAGCTAAATAGATTATATGTTTCATTAGTAGAGATGAAGCTTGGAAGATTCTAGTTTGGCATTGCATCTCTTATGGGTTCCCTATTAATAGGCCTACATGGAAGGGGATTGGCTTTCAAACTCTTCTCATCATGCAAGAACCCATGCACATACATGGCTCTTTTGTTATCAAGAGTATATAGAAATATTGGGAAGATGTCAAGCCTTGGATTCCATGGTTTGGTGATGGGTTTTGTGATGGGTTCTCTTTCAACCAACAGAACATTTGGTGGTCTTGTCTATTTTCCATCTACAGTATTCCTCTAGCCAAGACTCAAGGTGCTAGTGCTCTGTGTTTTTTCAAATGTTGCATCAAGACACCTAAGGACCTTATCTCCAAGGTCTCCATGAGTCTCAAATCCTAGGAAAATATGTAAGTCCAATTCTGTCTTGCTCGTTTGGATTGGCAAACTTTTGATCTATTATTTTCTGCAATTCCAAATCACTTAATTCACAAGGTGGGTATTTAGTCTATTTGACTTGGGTAGAATAACTAGAAGTGGTATCCTGCCACTCCCTTCACTAGCTACAAACCAAGTTTTGGGTATTGATGGCTTTCTCCCCATTTGTCAATGGTGGATACCCTTAATCAGTGCTGGCATTTGTAGTCTTCCCTTTCTTAGTGGAGAAAGTGCTTTGACACTATTTGGAGTGCCATTATAGAACCCAAGATTGCACATTTTTCTTGATTCTTGGCTTTTCAAGGTCTTCCCCTTGGGCCTCGGCTCAAGCATAGTGGGGTTCAAGATCTTTGATGTCAATTTTATGGGCAACCGTAGTATTTTTTGCATATTTTTTGGTTTTGTAGACGTACTCAAAACTAGTGGCACTAGATTCACGATTTTTTAAAGTCATTTTGGCCTAAACCTTTTTCTTGGCATATGGTTATTTTGGGTAATTCTCCTAGGTTTCCTAGAAAATTTACCCAGATTTGGCA
The DNA here is from genome assembly GCA_028749045.1 of Cupressus sempervirens. Classification (NCBI taxonomy): domain Eukaryota; kingdom Viridiplantae; phylum Streptophyta; class Pinopsida; order Cupressales; family Cupressaceae; genus Cupressus; species Cupressus sempervirens. The sequence continues at coordinate 24,053,616 of CM053786.1, forward strand.
TACTTTCAAGATGAGGATTTTGTTCACTCTATGGAAAGATAAATTTTTTGTTCTTTTCACTCATAGTTTTCTTCACAGAAATGTTTCTGTGTACACTAAAGCATGCATTTGTAATAATGTAATCATGCAGATTCAATTGCAAGAAACAAGGTTTCTCTAGAGGTTACCCACCTTTAGGAGCTTCTCAATCATTGAGGTAATGCCCCCTATATAGTTGCTAGAGTACCTCTTGATGTTTTGATTGATACTATGCCACCTAGGGGCCTCTGCTAGGGATGTAGTTCTTCTGGCCATCATTCGCATACGCCACACTAGTAGGCTTCACACCACCGCTCTCCCAATGGTGGCAATGGTGGTTGGCATCATCACTCGGCTTCCCCATCCCATTGTGGCATAGGCTGATCCCTAGGCCTGGTGGCTCCCCCTCTTGGTGCCTGGTGTGTTGTTTTTGGTAAATGCCCCTTTCACCTAGAATTGGCTATCTCACCTTTGTGGGCTGATATCAAAGATGTTGATTGGGCCCCAATGATGTTATTGATGGCTGGATTCTTTCTAGCCTACCTACTGATCCTAGGAATCATTAAGGATTTCATGATCGGGATGAATCACCCCCCTTAGTTTGTATTGCTTTAGCTGCTTGAGGGTTGCTTCTTATATGATTTTTTTATGAATAGTTATTGATTCTAGCTTTGGCCGTGTGGAATTTCATGGGGTGATCTTGTATTGCCTGACCTCTTTTTGTGTATTGTACCTAAGTATATTATTTATCAATAGAAAGGGACTATTAATATATATATGGTTATATGTAGGATCATGGTGTGCCAAAAAGTGGCGATGTGAGAAGAATAGAGTTTGAAAACGTCTAAAAGTGTTTCAAAATTTTCTCTAACTTTTTTCACCTATCCAGGTACCAAACCTCGAAGTAAGGCCCAACCCTTATTGGGTATCTGATTTGATATCGGATACCCAATATAATATCAGATATCCAATATCTGTCAGTCTTATTAAAAAAACAACAGACAAGCCATGGGTTTTTTTCATAGACTCCATAGTCTTATTTCATGAACAACCTGTCAGTTTTCTTTATTTTTAAATAATAATAGATATTGGATACCCAATATCTATTAGTGTTAATAAAAAAGAAGACAACTCATGGTTGTTTTCATAGGCTTATTTCATGCTTGGCAGCTCAGATATCAGGTTTTATATCGGATACACGATATAAGGTAGTTTTTTTGTTTTCTTTTATCAGTTTTAATATAAATTTAATAAATTTTATCATAAATTTGTTAGTTTTAGTTGAATTTGTTATAATTTAGGGCTTTTTTGATAGAAATTGTTAAAATTCAAGTTGTTTTTTCATATAAATTAAGTTTTACAAATTAATAGGAATGGCTAATCAAAATGACGACCATGAAGAAAGGAATACTATTCCTCATAACCCCCCACCAAATGATTGAGTGGTCTTGCAAAACCATCCACAAAATGATCCTTTACCCTCTCAAAACCTTCCTCGAATCAAGGATTTGAAAATTGAAAATCTCACCTAATTGAGGGCTTTGTGAAGAACATATAATAAAGTAACTACATTGGCTCTTATGTGATCCACATGAAACACCATAGTGGATAACATTAAAACCCTTACCAACCAACAAAATGTCTCTCTTCCCTGTCATAACAAAATGCATGAGATGTTTGATGATGGCTTGGATTGTGATGAGGTTGTGGCCCTCAATATAACCTAAGATGATTTGGCTAGCCTCTTTGTGAACCCAAAAACTAATATACTAGTTGACCGCAAAAACTCCAAACTATCGATTAAATGGTGCACAAATGATGCCATTCATGCAAACTTTTGGGATTGTTGGTGGATGGTTTTTTATATCCCTCCACATAGAAATTTAGAGATGCCATTTTATTTCCTTAGAAAATTATATGTAGAATTTGTGTTGAAACTCAAAGTGAACTATTGGAGCATGAAGCCCAACATGGGTGTAGGACTAGGAGCTCCTCAGGATAGACCCTCTTCCAAATGGAAGATAGCTGGCACTTTTTACCACCCTACTGATGTCTCTCCTCCTCCTTGAGTGTAATATCCTGATATTATGGTAGAGGCTAGCTCTCAGACCATTAGAGCCATTCATAGACTAAGTAGCCTATTGATATCTAAGACTTATCCGAGCACTCTTAATTAAGAACATGGTGTCTACAACATAATTTTTCATGCTACACCCTTGTAGGCTTATCCTCTCATCGTCCCACTTACTCCTATGCTTAATGGAGGATAATCCAAACTTGGTAGACATGTGCTTGGTTGTAAGACTTATCATGTTGCTAACTCTTAGGCATTCTAGATGCATCCTAGAGGCTTTTATATACAAGCACCTCTAGTGTACAATTGCATCAATTCAATATCAATTATATTGAATGAATATCATATCATCATTCTAATCATACTCTTTTGGTCTATTGTTGTGCCTGTGCTTGAGTTCCTTGCTCTTGGGTGAATTTTTTCCTAACGTAAATTCTTACATGGTATTAAAGCTAAGGGAGATTCTCTTCACATAGCCATTTGAGACCATTCTTGCTTCCTCACCTTGATTTAGATTCAGAGAATCCCTGGAGTTTGGGAGTGTCTAAAGCCAAAATAGACCTCACCATTGTGTTTGGAATGTTTATTCGGTGAAAATTGGCTATAAATTTACCTATATTAGGCCAAAGTAAATTTTGAGACAATTTTTTTTTCAAATCGGCACCCGAAGGCCCCAATTTGCAAATCTGGTATGATCTATTAAATCTATGCAATTATTTTGTTCTATTTGGTAGCATCTCCATAGAATACTCTGTAATTATTCAAAGGGCAACTTTGCATAATCTAGGAACTAAATTTTGGCCACTTCCTATTTAGTGGCACAAACCCTAGCAAAGTTCACCATGCACAATGGGCTTCCTCTAAGTCTCGACAACCTTTGTTATTCAAGCATTTGATAACTTTCTCTTTTAAACAAGTGCAAAGTACACTTCCCCACCAATGCGGTATTAATCTGCTTTCCTAGCACCAAAACTATATTGGCAATTGTAGATCTCTGGTACAAAAACTTTTTTCCTACCTTGCACTTTAATACTCTGCGACTGTTGTGAATACCATCTAGCACACAGCCATTTTTTTGGCACCATCTTTGCAAATTTGTTCCTGCCAATTTCAAATCAAGATCGCCAACATTTCAAACTCCTGGTAACTAGCGTGCTACAACTTGTCTAACACATTCCCATGCCTAATGAATGCGAAGCTAGTGACAATCCACTATGATCAAACCTATCCATGTGGTAGAAGCTAATAGTGCCACACATCTACATTGCACAGTCAACACTAGAGCCATATATGCTATAAAATGGCAACTTGTCACCTGCAAGTGCTAGCTATGAATGAGCCAACTTAGCCAAAAATGCCATGTCATCCTAGAGCTATACTTTCCAAGTCAGCAAAGACACATTTGATTTTATCGATACAATCTATACAAAGTGATGTCATCATCCATATGGTACGTCATTGCTAACATCATCTAGGGGCCAAATTGTTTGCTGATGTCATCATTTTGCTAGTTTAAAATTGATAGTCATATGACCATCATTCCCAACAAAATTTGAATTGCTATGACAACTATTTGATTGAAAATTTTAACCTCATCTTTTTTTGATCCAACCCCTCTTCAAATTCATATTTGATTTAATAGTCTGACTTTGGGAGGCCATATCTCAGCCATCTAGGCTCGAAATCAAGTGCATTTTTCTTTTATTTTCACTAAAATTTTCTAAATGTTTTAGTGGTGTAGTTATTTCCTAGTTTTGTTTCATGGATTTGTCAAAAATTATATTTTTTGTCAACTATACCTATCCAATCGTGAATTTTGCAACTTCAATTTCTCCATACGGGCTCATCTAGACTTGAAAATAGGTTTCATTTTTTTTGAAAGTGTGTTATTTTTCATCTACTTTCCAGATTATGAATCATATTATAGGGTTGTGTGAAAAAAGTAACACTTTTAGAATTAGGTCCTTTTCTACATTGTAATGCTTTGATATATCTTCAGAATTGTTGTATATTTTAAATACATTATAATGTTCCAATTTTGAACTCCATAAAGAGGTTGTAAAAAGAAAAATCAAAAGTCCACTAAGGAAACAATTGGCAAGTGGCCATTGTAAACATCCTACATATAAAGTGCCAAAAGCATCTTTTTTGGGGGGGTTTCTTGATTGAGTGAAGAGGTGGGGTGTTTCTTGGTGTTGTGTTCCTCTTTTCCTACTATTTTCTTTCACTTCTTGCATCATGGAAAATTTCAAGTTTCCAAAATTAACACCACATAACTATGCTACATGGTCAATTAAAGTGTGGTTTCACTTAATGCATAATGGAGTTTATCAATATGTAGATGGTACCCTTCCTAAACAAACAAGTGATCCAGTATCTAGAAGTGAAATATTTGCTTGGGAAACAATAGATAGGAAAATCCTAGGTGATATTTGTTTGGGGGTTGAAGACAAGATCATCTATCAGATCCAGAAGTCCTGTACATCCAAGGAAGCTTGGGATACCCATAAAAACCTATATGGTAAAGTGTTTGAGGAGGATATTTACAAAATTTAAGATGGGCTTGTCTCCTTAGATCCAAAGACATTTGATTCTATATAGGACTTTATCATAAAGGTCGAATTAAGAACAAAACTTGATGATTATAGGAGTCCTATTAAGGATGATAGGTTAATCTTCTTATTCATAATAAGCTGCCATTTGAGTACTCCACATTTGTTTCTTCTTATAACACCACAAAGACTACATTACGGGCTGTCAATCAAAAACTCTCTTTTGATCGTTATGCTCAACTATTGGGTGAAGAAGAGTAAAAGTTGAAATCAATGGAGATTCTCAATTCATCTAAGTCAAAATTTTTGGTGGCAAATAATGAGGGTTCTCATAATTCAGCTGCTCAGTCTTCAAATAAAGGAAAGTGTAACACCCTGCAAGGGGACCCAAAAGAAATGACCTAAAGTTTTACTAAGTTTGGTAATTTTTTTTTTTTTTAAAGTAACATGCACATCAAACACATAGTAGTGGAAGCAATAACACACAATCAACTAAAGTATACATAACAAGTTACATTTCTTAAGGATCCCATGATGTTGAATTACATTTAAGTTTAATCTAATACTAATTCTAACAACTACCACATCCACATGAAAGAATAATGAAAAGTCCAAAGTCCATATTATATATTTGTTCTGAATGCCTCTTGGCAAATTAATTCGGAATGCTCAATCATCCACTGTGCATGTCATAGGGTATGAAAAGCTAAAAGAATATATATATATATATATATATATATATATATATATATATATATATATATATATATATATATATATATATATATATATAGAAATAGCAGTAAAGATACATCATCCTCCATGAATCCATGATACAAAGCAGAGTAAAATAAATGAAACCATCCACCATACATGATACATCGATCCATCATAAAAGATATAAACATCCAACATGAAATAGAACTATCCATCATAAAACATAACTAAGTGCACAGTTCCTCCCAACTATTAATAGTGTCATCAGACCATCATGGGATTTAGCCATCCCTTCCGTGTAACATCCCAAGCCACTAAACAAATCGTCAGTACTATATTAATTAGGGACATCACTCCTAAACATACTACAACATAAGCATAAGGAAATCTAACATGCTAATCGATGTAAAAAGGAAATGCATCAGTAAATAACATCATCTAAACATGACAAAACAACACCCCAAGAAGCTCCAACCATAGTGACTACTGACAGATCTCAATGGTAAGAGTGAAAAAGCACTACCACTTGACCATGTGGAACCTAAATGGCCCACTCCCACTGCACTAATGATATAGTCTCAAGTCCCAAATAGAATATCAAATCACATAGCACAAGTATTCTCTAAGTCTAGAAAATCCTAAAAGTATACTAACTCAAAGGTTCTAAGATAGATTGACATCTAAATCCTAGAGGCACACAAGACACGTAGGAAACCTACTCTATAAGTGAGCAAGCATCATTGGATAAATCATGTTTACCTTAGTAGTTAGCTTAGGAATCAAGGGTCCCTACTGATCCCCATGCGGCCAAGTTAGTATCCTCTTGTACAAACAAGGCATACTACAAAATGCAAGGTCACAACCAAGTGTTCTCACTACTCCCATCCTAGTTTGTACTAGCACTCAAGGCATGGGCTAGAACATACAATTATCTTATTAGGTTCATTTTACTTTCATTTAGTGTACTATTTTCACTTATTAAAACAACTTACAATGAATTTCTCTAGCAGCCACTTAGGGACCCGACCCCCATTGCAAGCCACTTCTTGACACTACAAGTAGATAACCTACCCTAGGCTCATAAAATCACAAATACAAGAATCATAATATATCACCTCAGTCCTATACAAGTTACTAGAAAGAATCCTAAAGATAATCATAATAATCGCACTAGTTTTCCACGAGCAACTGGAAGCATCAAATGATAAGTCACAATATCTATCAATTCTCAATAAGCAACTGGAAAGTATCCCAAAATAATACTGATCAAAGACTCCAAAATGGTCAAGTCAAACATGTCACAACATGACATCATTAAGAATAAGAAAAAACTTTAGTCCCATCAAGGTGAATGGAAAGAAAATCTAGTATAACTGATCAAGGACTCATAAATGGCTAAGTCAAATATCTCATGAACATATACCTCAGCTTAAAACAAGAAGATTGGAAAGCAATAAAAAACATAAAATACAACCATAACATAGAGCATACCATCACATTACCATGGTTGGGTTTAGAAAGATCAAGAACAAATCACCATAACATCACATTCATATAGCCCCCGAGCCTCTAGTAAATGTCCTAGGATTAGTCGATGCTAGGTCAACCCCAAAACTGCAAAGCATAAATAGTACATATAAAACATCATAGTCTCACAGTTGGTTTGATTTGATACACATAGTTGAGTGAAATAGTAAGGTTTAAATTTTTGGTTTAATATATGTTTCGAGTAAGTAAGTTTCCCAATTAACCCTTACATTTAGCCCATTTCTATATTTAAATGATTACATAATCACCCTTATCTAACTTAAATCCATTATTTCAAATAATTTAAGGATAACTATTTGTTCAAATCACTAAAATAATAACTAATGAAATAATCCCAATCTTATTGAAAATCATTAGCGTTATAGTATGAATCAATTCCATTAAATACTCCCATTTTAGAGTTTAAACTTAATTAAACTACAATTAAATTAATGTTCATGCAATTTAAATCCCTATATCAACGTTCTTAATAAAGAGTATATTTAACAAATTTAAAATAAACTCATTGAAATTAGATTTATTAATAATAAAAAATTCAATCTAATTCTTCCCCAACATCTTATTAATTATTAAATATTTATAATTAATATTAATCCATTTAATAGTTAATTTAATAATTAAAAACTTATCTAATAAACATTATAATATTAATACTCATCGTTAATATTATTAAATAATAATAAAATTAATATTAAAATTCATTAATAAAAAGCTATGAAATAATAATTAAATTCATTTATAAATTTATTAATTATAATAATAAAAATTTATTTATTAAATATACTAATTAAAATATTATTAAACGTAATAAAAAACTTTAACCAGTGCTAATCATGGCTACGTGCGGCCTTCGCTGATGCAGGGCCTATGCCAGCGCTGCTGACACAGTCCTTGTGGTAGCAGCATGGCTTCCATCAACAGGGTAAGAAAGGGAAAAACAAGAGGTGGTGGGTGAAACCTGCCCCCCCTTATTAATATTAATTTTAATTTTTATATATATAATTTTTTTTAATATGTTAATCAAAACAAGTTCCCCAATGATTTTTTTTTAAATATATATATATATATATATATATATATATATATATAATTTTTGTAATATTTACAATTTTAGCCTCATAGGAAAAATACTCTTAACCATTTGAAATTTTTGATTTTAAAATTCTCATTTCCAAATTCAAGTCTTTCCCAAATTATCTGATAGAAGATTCGACTAATCATTCTAATTTCTAACTTAAATTTTCTTTTAAATATCAACCCTTCCTAGTTTAATATCTAATTACAAAATCAACCTATATGTATACAGAGAAATTTAACATGCATACTGGAAATTCCCAAAATTGAAAGCACCCATATTATATATTTGTTCTGAATGCCTCTTGGCAAATTAATTCGAAATGCTCAATCATCCACTGTACATGTCATAGGGTATGAAAAGCTAAAAGAATATATATATATATATATATATATGTAAATAGCAGTAAAGATACATCATCCTCCATGAATCCATGATACAAAGTAGAGCAAAATAAATGAAACCATCCACCATACATGATACATCGATCCATCATAAAAGATATAAACATCCAACATGAAATAGAACTATCCATCATAAAACATAACTAAGTGCACAGTTCCTCCCAACTATTAATAGTGTCATTAGGCTATCATTGGCTTTAGCCATCCCTTGCGTGTAACATCCCAAGCCACTAAACAAATCATTGGTACTATAGTAATTAGGGACGTCACTCCTAAACATACTACAACATAAGCATAAAAAAATCTAACATGCTAATCGATGTAAAAAGGAAATGCGTCAGTAAATAACATCATCTAAACATGACAAACTATCACCCCAAGAAGCTCCAACCATAGTGACTACTGACAGATCTCAATGGTAAGAGTGAAAAAGCACTACCAGTTGACCATGTGGAACCTAAATGGCCCACACCCACTGCACTGATGATATAGTCTAAAGTCCCAAATAGAATATAAAATCACATAACACATCAAATCACATAACACAAGTACTCTCTAAGTCTAGGAAATCCTAAAAGTATACTAACTCAAAGGTTCTAAGATAGATTGACATCTAAATCATCGAGGCACACAAGACACGTAGGAAACCTACTCTATAAGTGAGCAAATGTCATTGCATAAATCATGTAGAAGTTACCTTAGTAGTTAGCTTAGGAATCAAGGGTCCCTATTCATCCCCATGCGGCCAAGTTAGTATCCTCTTGTACTGACAAGGCATACTACAAAATGCAAGGTCACAACCAAGTGTTCTCTCTACTCCCATCCTAGTGTGTACTAGCACTCAAGGCATGGGTTATAACATACAATTATCTTACTAGGTTCATTTTAATCTCATTTAGTGTAATGTTTTCACTTATTAAAACAACTTACAATGAGTTTCCCTAGTAGCCACTTAGGGCCCCGACCCCCATTGCAAGCCACTTCCTGACACTACAAGTAGACAACCTACCCTAGGCTCATAAAATCACAAATCAAAGAATCATAATATATCACCTCAATCCTATACAAGTGACTAGAAATAATCATAAAGATAATCATAATAATCGCACCAGTTCTCCACGAGCAACTGGAAGCATCAAATGATAAGTCACAATATCTATCAGTCCTCAATGACCAACTGGAAAGTATCCCAAAATAATACTGATCAAAGACTCCAAAATAGTCAAGTCAAACATGTTACAACATGACATCATTAAGAACAAGCAAACACTTTAGTCCCATCAAGGTGAATGGAAAGCAAATCTAGTATAACTAATCAAGGACTCATAAATGGCTAAGTCAAATATCTCATGAACATATACCTCAGCTTTAAACAAGAAGATTGGAAAGCAATAAAAAACAGAAAATACAACCATAACATAGAGCATACCATCACATTACCATGGTTGGGTTTAGAAAGATCAAGAACAAATCACCATAACATCACATTCATATAGCCCCCGAGCCTCTAGTAAATGTCCTAGGACTGGTCAATGCTAGGTCAAACCCGAAAACCCAAAGCATAAATAGTATATATAAAACATCATAGTCTCACAGTTTGTTTGATTTGATACACATTGTTGAGTGAAATAGTAAGGTTTAAATTTTTGGTTTAATATATGTTTTGAGTAAGTAAGTTTCCTAGTTAACCCTTACATTTAGCCCATTTATATATTTAAATGATTACATAATCACCCTTATTTGACTTAAATCCATTATTTCAAATAATTTAAGGATAACTATTTGTTTAAATCACTAAAATAATAACTAATGAAATAATCCCAATCTTATTGAAAATCATTAGCGTTATAGTATGAATCAATTTCATTAAATACTCCCATTTTAATGTTTAAACTTAATTAAACTAGAATTAAATTAATTTTCATGCAATTTAAATCCCTATATCAATGTTCTTAATAAAGAGTATATTTAACAAATTTAAAATAAACTCATCTAAATTAGATTTATTAATAATAATAAATTAAATCTAATTCTTCCCCAACATCTTATTAATTATTAAATATTAATAATTAATATTAATCCATTTAATAGTTAATTTAATAATTAAAAACTTATCTAATAAACATTATAATATGAATACTCATCGTTAATATTATTAAATAATAATAAAATTAATATTAAAATTCATTAATAAAAAGCTATGAAATAATAATTAAATTCATTTATAAATTTATTAATTATAATAATAAAAATTTATTTATATAATATACTAATTAAAATATTATTAAACGTAATAAAAAACTTTAACCAGTGCTAATCATGGCTATGTGGGGCCTTTGCTGATGCAGGGCCTATGCCAGTGCTGCTGACACAATCCTTACGGTAGCAGTATGACTTCCATCAGCAGGGTAAGAAAGGTAAAAACAAGAGGTGGTGGGTGAAACCTGCCCCCGCTTATTAATATTAATTTTATTTTATATATATATAATTTTTTTTAATATGTTAATAAAAACAAGTTCCCCAATGAATTTTTTATTTTACTATATATATAATTTTTGTAATATTTACAATTTTAGCCTGATAGGAAAAATACTCTTAACCATTTGAATTTTTTGATTTTAAAATTCTCATTCCCAAATTCAAGTCTTTCCCAAATTATCTGATAGAAGATTCGATTAACCATTCTAATTTCTAACTTAAATTTTCTTTTAAATTTCAACCCTTCCTAGTTTAATATCTAATTGCAAAATGAACCTCTATGTATACAGAGAAATTTAACATGCATACTAGAAATTCCCAAAATTGAAAGCACCCATCACAAGAATATCCAGATAGCCATTCAGCAGACACGAAGAAGATAGGATTATGTAAATAACTAAATTTTAACTAGTGAACAAAACTCATGAACCTACCTGGTTTTGATGCTAAGATCACAATACCCAAAAGGTTTGTGAGAGAATTTTCTCCTATCCAAGAACTTCTCTCTAGCAATTTTTCTCAATCTCAACCTTCCAAAATTTGCTTCTAGATATGCTCCCAAATTCATGTCCCAATTTCCTCTTCCAAAATCCCCTCTCAAAAATGAACCCTCCATTGGTGATAAGGAGTTCTCTCCTTATATAAGGGCACTAATGGTGCATTCACCCCAAGAGAACTCCTTGCTCACAACCCCTAACTCAATATTAACTTTTATTAATCTTTCCTTATCTTCCATTATTCTTTTTCATGCACGTCAATTGCATTAATAAATTACTTAATTTAAATTTTCACTTGACTTCTTTTTAATTTAATTATTAAATTAATCCCATGCACACTTTATGTAGTTAAAATATCTTTATTAAATATACTTTTTTTTATCTTTTTAATTATTTCTTATATTTTAATCTCATGCATAAATCATGCAAACTTTAAACTTTTTAATAATTTAATATCTTTTCACCTTTTTAATTTATTTTTGAACGTTTAATTTGATAAATATTTATTAACTTAAATAACAATAATATTTAGCATTTATTTAAAAATGAACTCTAAATATATTATTATTAAATTAAATAAATATGATCACGTTCTAAACTTATTCTATAACTTTTATCTTCAATTTTAATTCTTTTTTTTCAATTAATTTCTTAATTAATTAAATATAATTAAATATTAAAATATCATAATAATTTTCTATTAAATTAAATTATTAATTTGATCTTTTAATTAGTCTTAATTAGTAGAAAATCATCAAGGACTCATAAAACAACATATGAAAACCCATCATAGAAGAACACATACAAAATCAAACTAAAAGGTTATAATCACAAATTAATGTCATTTGATGCATTCAGAGGGTACTGAACTTGGGTACTTGTCCTATTATCAATTAGGAAAAATGGCTTAAGGGTTTAAGATTTGGATTTGAGAATTTATCTCCCATCTCTTACCATTGAGAAAATGTGATAGGGTACGCTCATCTTGACAATTCAATGAAGTTGATACCTAGTACCTAAAACCTACATAAAATCCATGCATGTACATACACAATATATAATAAGCTAAATAGGCAATGGTAGGAAGTGGTGCATCATGTAGATCCTGACTAGCAGGTGACTATGACTCCCTTCCTTAACCACATCAAAAATGCCATACATAAAGAAAACAAACACACACACCATACACATGTAGTATGGGGTAAGTATCCATAAAAAAACACATATGATCATAAACCATCTAACTATTCAACATTAATAACTGAAAGCACTATAATAATCATCATGCATACATGAAATATAGAGTACTAAGTAATATCATCATTTAATCAACTGAATGTAAAACAATATCAAATAATCTCAAGATAATGCCACTAAACATCAAGCATAAATATAGCCTAAAAGAGTTTGACAATGATAATGGAAATGTAACTAGGAAGATGTAAATTGCGGTAGGCACTATAGAAAGGGAAAAAATAAGAAGTGGAAAAATAACACACAAGAGGATACGAAAAAGACAACACCACAATCAAATCAACAAGGCAAGTCTTCCTCAAATTCAAACAAGAGGGGGACAATAATAAGGAGAAGAAAAGGTGTGCCTATTACAAGAAGTTGGGTCATGATGAACATGAGTGTTATTATAAAAAGATTAACAAGTTAATGAACATCATAAAGAAACACAATGTTCTACTACCTGATGCTTCCAAGGAGAAAGGATCATCATCTTCGGATTCAAAGGGCAAAGGGCACTTATGGAAAAATCAAGTTCTTCAGCGGAATGGATTCTTGCCTTAGGTGCCTCATATCATATGGGTTATTCAAAAGGAGACTTTTCTTCATTCAAGTAGTCCAAGGTACTGCACATCTTTGTAGGAGATGATACAAAAATGGAAGTTGAAGGGAAAGGACAAGTGGAGATGGAAAATGGAGAATTCAAAGACGTTCTCTATGTCCTTAACCAAAGCTTTAATCTCCTCCCAATTTACCAAATCAATCACCTTGGAGATGGAAATAAAGTTGAGTTCCTTCTAGATTTAGTAATGGTGCATACTCTAAAAAATGATTTATTGGTTGTAGTGGGGAAGGTTGATCATGACATAAGGTAGGATTCTTTCTCCCACTTTGTGCCTAAGTCTCCTTTTCATGCCTTGTTGACTCAATCTCATCCACAAATCAAATTATGGTATGAGTAGTATGGACATCTTGCCTTCCACTATCTTCATCAACTTTTCTCAAAAAAAAAGGTCAAAGATCTACCTACAATCAACTTTTCTAAGCGTGAATGTTCAACATGTTCAATAGATATGCATCTAGAGGAGAAGTTTGATAAAAGGAAGTCTTCAAGAGCACTAGTTGTTCTTTAGTTGGTTCACATGGTACTAGTAGGTCCTTTTGTAGTGACATCAATCAGCCAAGGTCACTATATACTCACTTTCATTGATGACTTTCCACACTACACATGGGTCTACTTTCTTCATCACAAGAATGAAGTGTTGGACAACTCTCTAGCCTTCAAGATTCATGTTGAACAATGATCAAGGAAAGCCATCAAAGTTCTTAGGATGGACAATGAAAGTAGATGTCTAAACACAAGACTTAAAGAATTTTGTAAACTTGAGGGTATTAACCTTCTGAATCCATCAGCATTTAGTCTACATAAGACAGATGTTGCAGCACTGAGGTTATGAACTCTTAATTCTATGGCAAGTTGCATGATACAAGCCATGTCTCTTGATCCATAACTTGGAGCTGAAGCTATTAGTAATGCCAATCACATAATTAATAGGTCTCCTCATAATGTCTTAGATGGAAAGACTCCTTTTGAGGCATGGTGCAATAGAAAACTAGTTGTGAAACACTTCAGAGTCTTCGGTTGTCCAGCAGGGGCAAACATATCTTCCTAGGGATGCAAGGCACCACCACCTAGGCCTTGTACTTTCATTTTATATGAAGAAAATGTTAAGGCATATAGACTTATGGATCCTTAGACTCATGATAGATAGGAATGTTCACTTTTATGAAAGTTCATCCAACTTATTCTCTAATCCATTCCAAACTTCATACATTGTGGAAATTGATAGCGACACCAGTGATAGTGCTTCAAGAGATTCATATATGTGGGATCCTATTGAAAAATACAGGGAGAGGTAACATCATCAACATATTCTACATGCATATATAGAAATAATGATAGGTCTAGCCCAGTAGGTAAACCTAGTTTTCTAGCTCCAACATTTATACATTGTAGATTTGGAAGACATCATCAATGATATACATCTTCTCTTTGATGGAGAAGATCCTTCTTCATTTGTTGCAAGGACTCACTCTGGCCATCATGTCTATTCTCTACATGATCGATCTTCACAAGTTGATATGATTTTGGATTCTTATGTACAACAGTTGCAAGAGGAATATTTAACATTTGAGGAGATAGTTGGCTCTTTGGGGCATGTTCTACATCCATCCTTTCTCAATCTAAACATGTTATTTTCTACAGTATTGAAAGGGGTGACCATCAAGATTGACACAGGGACAGTTGAGTAGGTTACATACACACCTTTTATCTTTGGGATTCTTTATACACATAGAGAAAGCATCTCACCTATACCCATGGCATTATTTCTTCCAAAGGGGAGGAACATTATTCATTTGTCATGGATCAGCTTCTACATTGAAGTAGCTATCATTGATCGACACGCTACATTTAGGGGGGGGGACTACCATGTCTCCTTCTTCTTCTCTTTTTTTGGGGGGACATTTTCCTCTTATGGGGTTTTGTGCTTCTCCTAATTCTCTTTTGTATATAATTGATGTATGTAGTAATGGAGGGTCCTTGATTACTCCATCCATCCATACATCTTCATCTCTCTTTTTGGGGGAGGGTTTTTCCCATGAGGTTTTCCCTCTTTCATTACTTTATGAGAGCTTGCATCACCTTATGTACATGGGTACCTAACATGGCCTAGTAGCCAGGACCCATGTTGTATTTCATTCTAGCTTTCATAAGCTTAAGTTAATTCCCCTAAGTTACACTTAAGGAGGGGTGTTAGTGTAAATAAGTATTTACTTATTACACTTTACTTAAGTTTACTTAGGTCAATGCATTATTTTACTATTTCTTAGTTGAGACACTTAGGATTTTATGTACTTTTATGAGTTGTCATGTTGACAACATTGAGTAAGCAACTCTAATTCAACACATGGTGTATACAACACTTGAGTTTGCATAATTAACTAAGTTGTAATGAAAACAACACAGTTATTTGCACTCATATTTAAGCTCATGGTGTCTACAACATAATTTTTCATGTTACACCTTTGTAGGCATATCCTCTCATCGTCGCACTTATGCCTGTGCTTAATGGAGGATAATCCACACGTGGTGGAGATGTGCCTAGTTGTAAGACTTATCATGTTGCTAAGTCCTAGACATTCTAGATGCATCTTAGAGGCCTTTATATACAGGCACCTATAGTGTACAATTGTATCAATTCAATATCAATTATATTGAATGAATATCATATTGCCATTTTGATCATACTTTTTTGATCTAGTGTTGTGCTTGTGCTTGAGTTCCTTGGTTTTGGGTGAATTTTTCCCTAAGGAAAATTCTTACATGCTATCAAAGCTATACCAAATTCTTACAATTTGAACAAAGCATTTCATTTACAAAATCTAGGATAACTTTCCCTTGATGAAGGATTCTCTTGGGGTCTCAAAAGAGTCCTCCATATCTAAAAACTTAAGAAGAGTTAAAAAGGAATCATGATCCAAAGAAATATATTTGCATATTAGTTCATTGTAAGAGGCATTGTAATATCATTTGCA
The DNA here is from genome assembly GCA_028749045.1 of Cupressus sempervirens. Classification (NCBI taxonomy): domain Eukaryota; kingdom Viridiplantae; phylum Streptophyta; class Pinopsida; order Cupressales; family Cupressaceae; genus Cupressus; species Cupressus sempervirens. The sequence continues at coordinate 24,069,809 of CM053786.1, forward strand.
AACATTCTAAATTTCTTATCATTGAAAGGCATAAATACAAGTGTTTGACAATATTTTTTGAGCTACAATTAGTCAGTTTAGGCAAGGGATGTTACATTGGTATCGAGGTAAATCCTACCATCCTGAGGGTTTGGCAGTCAGAAGCTACTAGGGTTGTCCTCATAGATTTTTCACTATCAAGGAAGCTTTGTTTTATAGGGAACGTGGTTTTATCAGGCAGCCATACACCATGGGTGATAGTCAAGTGCATGACACACCAAGAGATGATAGGAATGAGGATCATGAAATAGGGGGATTTTTTAGAACATTGTTTACAAGACAAGAGCGAATGACTCAAGCTTTGCAGGCACTCACAACCATGGTTGACTGCATGAACCCACAGGACAGACAAAATTTAGAACAAGGGGATAACATGAGTGCAATGGGATCACCTAGAAATCTTTCGAGAATAGTAGACACACCCACATGTCCTACCTTTGTTAGAGAGAAACCAATACAAGAACTAATAGAGGGAGTTGAGGATGAGATATTTGTAGATATCCTTATGGCTACAAATGATGAATGCAAATTATTGGCACCACACATTTCGGAGAGGATGACCTTTGAACACTTTGTAAATCAAAGGAGAGAACATTATAGGTCATTGAGAAATGATAGGAGGTGTAGGGGTCACAATAGTGAGCTGAAGAGGGCTATAGGAAAGCTTACTATGCCCACATTTTATGGGAGTAGTAAGATGACAACTCAAGCTTGGATTCATAAGCTTGACATATTCTTGGCATTGAGGCCAATGATAGATATTGAAGCTATGATATATGCCACTTTGCATTTGGAGGGAGTAGCACATGATTGGTGGTACTATGGTATGGTAACACTTCAGCATAATCATGTGACAAATTACTAGGACTTCATGGATAGGTTGTTTGAAATATTTGACAAGAAAGATTTAGAGGTTTACTTCCAAGAATTAGCATAGCTGAAACAAATAGGAAACTTGGAGAATTTCATTGGTGAATTTCAGCGGTTGGTAGTCATGGTGACAAACATTTCAGAGCATAGATTGATAATTCTTTTCATTGAGGGACTATTTGAACCACTTAGAGGTTGGATAAAGGCATTTGATCCCATTTCTTTATAGGAAGCTATGAAAAAGGCAAGAAGTAAGGAACATGCAGTCCCAAAAAACAAATTTTAGTCCAAAGGAGCATCTTCTAGTAAGGATAGCAAACTATTTTATAAAAAATGAGAGAGGATTGATTTCAAAAATGATTCTAAAGATAAAACTCTAGTACCTTTTGATAGGGAAACATTGAATTATTTGAGGAAGAAAAAATTATGTTTCTACTGTAAGGGACCCTATGATGCAAACCATGAATGTCCTTTTAGACCAAAGGGCAAAGCTAATAGAATTATGTGGGTATACTATGAGGAATCAAAATTGGATAATTCAGACTAGCAAACTAATATAGAGGAAATAGATTGTAAAAAAAGGAAGACAAGGCTGAAAACTTGTCTAAAATAGAGTACACAGATGGGGAAGGAGATAGGAAACTTAGGGAAAATCGTCTCACTAGTATTAAGTTGGAAGGATCATTTTGAATGAGAGGAGTGCTTACTAGACAACGAGTTATAACTTTGGTTGACAAATAGAGAAGTTTTGGGGAGTTGATGGCTATGTCCTCAATTGTGATCGTAATATCACTAGACTCCCATTGGAAGTTAATAATTATGTTGCTAAGGTAGATTTCTATGTTGTGACTATGGGAGATATAGATATAGTCCTTAGGATGAGTTGGTTGCATGATATTGGCTAGTTCACTCTTAATCTCAAGGAGATGGAGACGAGGTTTAAAGTTAATAGGAAGACATAGATTCTTAAGGAAATTAGGGAAAGTGATTTCAAAATGGTCTCTTTTTGGAGGATGGCTAGATTGATTCGACATAATCAAGTAGAGCGGGCAGTAGATTACATGTTAATGCCATCATAGATAGGACAATAGAAGACTGAATATCCTCCTAATATTCAAGAGTATTTAGTGACATTCCACCAGGTAGACCACCAAATAGGGGTATTTAACACATCATTCAATTAGAGGAGGGAGCTAAGTCCATTATGATTACACCATATAGGCATCCGAAGAGGTTGAAGGATGAAATTGAAAAACCCATAAAGGAGTTACTTGCTATGGGCCACATTAGACCAAGTAAGTCTCCTTTCACTTCTTTAGTAGTGTTGGTAAAGAAGAAGCATGGAACATTGAGGATGTGCACTGATTATAGGGTGCCTAATAGGAAGACAATTAAAAATAGGTACCCCATTCCCAAGATAGATGAGCTTCATGGAGCTTACTTCTTCTCAAATGTAGATTTGAGATCAGGTTATCGCCAGATTAGAGTTAGAGAACATGACATTGAGAAGATAGCCTTTAGATGTCATTGTGGTCATTTTGAGCTTGTAGTTATGCCATTTGGGCTAACTAAACACCTGCTACTTTTTAGGCAACAATGAATAGGGTTTTTCATCCTCAGTTGAGGAAATTTGTACTTGTCTTCTTTGATGATATCTTGGTGTACAATAGATCTTGGGAGGAGCACTTGGTTCACCTTGACACGGTGTTGGATATATTGGAAAAAGATTTCTTGTATGCAAAGGAGTTAAAATGTGATTGGGTATGATAAAGTTGTTATATTTGGGTCACATCATCACTGCAAAAAGTGTATACATGGATCCTGAAAATATTCATTCCATTTTGGAGTGGGCTTCATTGGTGAACCTTACACAGTTAAGGGGCTTTCTGGGATTATGTGGTTTCTACAAGAGGTTTATGGATGAATATTCTAGGCATGCAACACCCTTGAGAGATTTGATGAGAAATGGAGCTTTCTTGTGGTCTCATGAGGCACATGAGTGTTTTGAGAAATTTAAGGAGTTGATGAATTCCTATCTAGTGTTAGCATTACTAGATTTTAGAAAACCTTTTGAGCTACACTATGATTCTTCTAGAGAGGGAATTGGAGTAGTGCTTATGCTGGAGAAGCACCCTATTGCTTATGAGAGTAGGAAATTAAGAGGACCAAAGCAGAGCTTCAACATATATGATAAGGAGATGTTAGCCATTACACATTCTTTGGCTAAATTCAGGCAATATTTGGTAGGTAGAAAATTTTGTATCAAAATTGACCATAATAGCCTAAAACACTTTTTAGGGAAGCGAAATCTCAATGATAGGAAACATAAGTGAGTGAGCAAGTTACAATCCTATGACTTTTATATTACATATTTTAAGGGAACACATAATGTAGTTGTTGATGCTTTATCACGTAGGCCCCATTTGAGCTTATTGGAAAATATATCGGAGGATTGGAGACACTTGATCCTTGTAGAGTATGCAAAGGATGTGTGGACAACCAGATTCATAGACAGAACTATTTAGGATAGCAGATACACACTTGTGAATGAGCTCATCATTTACAAATGGCGAATATTTTTGGTTGCAAGCTCAATAGTGAGGATGATGGTTCTAAAATCTTTTCATGATTAACCTATGGTAGGACATCTTGGTCTCTACAAGATGTACTGATAGATTAGAGAATGCTTCACATGGAAATGGAAAAAAGAAGAGGTACTTCAATATGTTAGGGATTGTCCCTACAGTTAGCAAAATAAGCAAGAACACTCTTATCTAGTGGGTTTACTTCAGCCACTTCTGATTCCTAATAGGAAGTGGGAGTGTTTATCTATGGACTTTATCATAGGACTGCCTAGAGCCCAAGGTAGGGACTACATATATGTGGTTGTGGATCACCTTACAAAATTTGTGCACTTCTTTCTGATCATTTCTACATATACTACTACATAGGTGCCAGAGTTGTTCTTCAAGTAGATATTCATATTACATTGCTTACCTTGGATCATCATGAGTGACAAAGATAATAGGTTTATGAGTCACTTTTGGTAGGAGCTATTTAGGTTGTGTGTGATAGAGCTCACTCTAAGTTCTAGCTACCACCCTCAGACTAATGGTTAGATAGAGATAGTGAATAAATGGGTGGAGGGATATCTCAAAAATTATATAGCAGGGCAACAAAAGGCATAGGTAAAGTGGATTTATCTCTGTGAGTATTGCTACAATACCACTTATCACATGTCTATTTAGATGTCACCGTTTATTACCCTATATGGGTATCAGGTACCTAGTTTTATGAATCTTCTTTCGAGTGATAGTAGAGTGCCCAGTGTAGGTGATTTGTTACAAGAGAGTCAAGACATTGTTAAGACTCTCGAGGATAATATAACCAAGGCACATAATTGTTACCTCTAATTTTACCACCAAGGATTTAAATTTGAAAGCGTGGCTCGTGCAACGGTAGTCTTGAATTAGTATTTTAATGCTACGACCTGCAAGTTTCTGGCCGTCAGATCTAAGCGGTACCGACGGTTGGCGCCATCGCGCTATAAAGGAAATGCATGATATTTATTATAGCGCGATGATGCCCTAACGACACGTTGCAGGGGTGGGTCCGGCGTTCTGCGGGTCAGAAAAGGTTCTTTGACGTCCTTGGGGCTATGTCGCTATCGCATATCGGCCAAAAAATCTCCATAGCGACATAGCGCCCGATGGAAATATTCACAGTGGCAAGTTTCAATGACTGGCAGAATAAGTTGTTGTGGCAACAAATCAGAAGGAACCACGTGTGCCAGGTTGGAGTTTCTGTCGGCATGACTAACACAGTCCGGGCTTACAATCACTACCGTCGAATCAACTCGGATCAACAGTAAGTGTCATCGCGCTATGGAGGAGTTGCGCGAGGGTTATGACAGCGACATCGTGCCCTAGTGACACATGTTAGGTGGGGCCATCTTTCAAGGCGATGCCAGGTGTATCGACATGGAGGGCGGAAGCACAAGGTACGACGAGTCCTCATGATCGTCGGATTGGGTCGCATCAATGGATGGTGCCATCTCGCTATGGCGCAGATGCACAAATTTTATCATGGCGACATAGCGACCATCCGCCACATGGATCGACAGGATGAAGTCTCACCAAGGATTGTCAGGTGTCATCCAGAGTGCGGTCCAGTTGCAGACATGGTGCCGGGTGGGATGGGTCCGGTCGCAAATCGTAGAGTACAGCAGGTCAGAAGTTTCATGGCGACGGGAAAAAAAGTTTCACAGCCCGGAGGTTTCAAGAAAAGGCAAGGCACCATGGCGCCAACGAAAAACCCATGTGTTTTTCGATGGCGACATAGTGCCCAAACAGAAAGTTCACCGTGGCAAGGAATGATTAGACGGATAGGTCCCAGTGGGTACTGTGCAAGCGCAGTCAATGTGGTGAATCGGATGGGGACACATGTAAATCTCAAGGAACACTGTCAGTGGACGCTATGCCGCCATGCAAATTTGGTCTCAATTTCCGCACAGCGACATGGCGCCTAGCTGACACGTGGTCGCTCTGCAGATCAGGTCTTGGGTTGCCAGCTAGTGTATCATCGAACCAAATAGGGAAGTGCCATTTGTATGAGTCAGTGCATAGCGTACAATGGGCCTAGTAGTCTCAGAACAAATCGTGAGTCTTCATGATCGTCGGATCCATAGGGATCTACGACTGGCACTGTCTCGCTATCGAGAGCTGCCCGAGAGTTAACGTCAACGACATAGTGCCCATGTGCCATGTATCCTGGCGGGGCCACATTTCATGCTGCCGGTGCAGTCAGATTTAAGTAACCAACAGACCAACAAGGAGACGCCACGTATCAGCGGGCCCAACAAATCAATAGAGAAGGAGGGTCGTGGGAGGTCAAGTATTGTGACTGTCAGATCTATGGAAATCAGCGATAGGCGCTATCTCGTCATGGAGAAGCCACGCGAGTTTTATGATAGCGAGTTACCGCCCATGCGCCACGTGTCCTCATGGGCCCAAATTTGGAAGCGCAGTAAGTAAGATGGTTGGCAGTTGGTAGTCATTGCAACCGTCGCAATCGACGTGGCTGTTAATGTAAGGTTACGGCAAGATGATGAAAGGTGGCATAGTTAGGTTGAAACCCTTAGGCGCTATGGCGCTATCGAGATATTTGAAGACTTTTTTGATAGGTACATAGTGCCCAACCACACGGAAAGGGTGGTAAGCACCCAGTCAAACGTAAGAGACTGCTAGGGTGGCGAGATCAAAGGTATGATTCTGATGGGTGCACAAATCATGAATGATGAGAAATCTGAGTTTTGCCACAATCTGATAGTGGGATTAATTGCTACCAACTTGGAATGAATGCCAAGCGCAAGAAGACACTCCATCCATCTGGTCAATCCATCTACCATGTCAGGGAATGTTGTGACGTTGTTCCTGTCTTCTCCAGGCTCTTTCTCAGAGGGATATCAGATTTCTTGGTATGCAGGCCATGTTCAATCAGATCTTTGATTGGATTCTTAGGATGGAAAGTTAATGCCAGTAGGTGAGAAGTGAATGTAATGTAGAAATCTTTAGTTATGCCTAATCTATAAAGGCAATTTGGTGATCTGTTCTTAGGGTCGACTCTTCTTGATTTTCTCTGCTGTTGCTTGTAGATTTGCAGTGTAAAAATCCCTTTGTCTCTGAGCTAGATAAAACATCTTGTATCATCTCTGTCAGCCATCAACATGTATGTATATCATTTTGCCTCTCATTGATGTATTGTTGAGATCAGTGGTCTGCATACTGTATCTATCTTTGGCCTATTGAATAATATACAAGTGAAATCTTCTATTCCTGGTGTTATTCAGTTGGTCTCCTGATCTGTATGTGGTTGTTGGTCGATATAAGTCTGAATGAATGTATGACTTTGGATGTTACCTAGTTTCGTAGTGCATATATGGGCAGAAATGAGTCTGAACACTCTGTTTTGGTGCATCACCACCTTGGATTAGACTAGGTAGATTTTCTTTAGTGCGCTCTTTCTCCCTTTTCCTTCTGAGAATAGATAGGTGCGCCTGGACAGTAAGAGGAAGCCAACCTTCTCCGGAGACTCAACCTCGCAGTTCAAGTCCCACAGCTTGGAGGTTGTTTCCATGTTTCACTAGGTTGTCCTTGCACATAGGCCTTGGACAAGGGTGAAAACCTAAGTGACAACAGTTTTTGGCACACCTGGTGGGACTCATATTAGAAGATTTTAGGTCTACTGGTGTCAAGAAGGAAAAATTCTAGAGATAAATGCTGAAGAAGTAGTGTTGGCTTCAATTTTCAAGCCTTCAAGAGGCTGATTCTTCAAGTACTTGGTGACTCTGAACATCAAAAAAGTATGGTTCCAGAACAAGTTTCCAATGATTCATGCCTAGGACTGAAACAAGGGCGTCTTCTAGAGGTAAATTTCAATATCAAGAGCTTTCTCTTTCAAATCCTAGGAGAAGAAGGACTAGAACTTCATTATCACCAGTTAGGGGTAGAATAACAGTTGATATACCTGTAAGATCTGTCTCTACTCCCCCTACTATTCGAACTCAGCCTAGATTGCCATCAACACTCATCAATAGAACACTTGTTTATATGGCATAGCCAAGAGTTCATGCTTTTGCCACCTTTAATGGTGGAAGTCCTCTGTTGTTAGCCCAAAGACATGATATACCAGTATCTGCACTAAAAAGAATACCTAATTTTACTGGTGAAACTTCTATTTCCCCTTTAGAGCATATCCAAGAGGTAGCGAATGTCTGCAATATCCATGGTATTACAGAAGATGATGTTGTTGTCTGACTTCTAGCCTCATCCTTAAAAGGAAAAGCATTATAGTGGTATAGAGGCTTAGCTCATGGTTCCATAACTGATTGGGATGGACTAGGAGTAGGATTATGCAAACATTTTGAGGATAAGAGTGACCATTTGTCACTACTAGAGCAGCTGACTACAATAAAAAGAGCCCCCCATGAATGTATGACTGATTTTAATTACAGATTCCAAAAGACATGGGATAGAATACCTACTATAGTGAAACCTACCCCTGGTAATGCCTTCTTGCATTACCTTAGAGATTTCAACAGTGACATTGCCACTACAATCCAAACTATGGGAGGAGATACATTACCGAATGCTTATGAGATAGCTATAAAAGCTAAGAACATCCTAATACAAGGAGGAAAGTTGGCTCCAAGGCCTCCTATGCCTTTCTTTCCTGATGTTCCCAACCACCAACCAGTAATAGCCCCCCTTCCTACAATTTCTATGTCACAAGCCCTTACTCCAGTTCCCCAAGCTTCCACATCCTTAAACGGAATAGATGAACTCAAGGAAATGCTCCAAGGTCTAGTGCTGAATACAGATAAAAGAGAGAGGACTCTGGATAAAAAATTGCAAGAGCAGGGGAAGGAGTTGAAGGACCAAGGGAAGAGATTAGAGGATAGTTTTTCTCTAGTACAAAAAATGAGTAACAAGTGGTGGCCTTAGAAAGGCAGCAAGACCAAAGTGGCAAGCCCCCCCAATTACAACATCAGGCTCCAAGTGGTGGTAGGCCTCCTAATCATTGGAATAGCTCTTTTGATCAGAATAGGCAAAATAGTCATGCTGCTGCTTCAAGCTCAAATTAGAATAGAGCTTTAGTTCCTCAAAATAACTTAGCCCAAGATCAAGACTTCTGTCCTTCATGTAACTATTCTTATGCCTACTACCTATGTCAGAAGGAAGAATCTTATTTGGCCCTAACTGTCCAGGAGTTCGTAGTAAAGCAATCATACAAGGAAGATCATCCCAAGGAGGCCTCATATGTTCAGAGGCAGGGTGATTGCTCTTTTATGAATCACCAGATGGAGGAGCATTGTAATGTAAACCAGGATTCCGTTGCTCATAACACAAGAAGCAAGAAGAGAGCTATGGAACATACTACCCCCCTTTCTCCTAAGTAGGCCTCAACTTCGAGTGTTATACCTCATACACAAAAAGAAAATGAGTAGACAAACACTTCACAACAGCAAAGGCAAGGTCCAAGAAAGGAGGATGCAAGTGATCCCTATGTTGCTCCATCTCAGCCTCTCATGGGTATAGCTCCCAAATTTTCTGCCAAAATTCCTAATGCACCCTTGAGTGTGGTAGAGAAAATGAAGAAAACCAATGTAAGAATTTCCATGTGGGATGTCATTGCCACCATACCAATGTAGAAAAGGATGCTGCAGCAAGAATTGGAAAATATTGAACCCAAAGATCAATCATCTACCATGGAGAGTGACACTAGTTTAGTACAACTAGTAGGTGATGTGGAGACAAATAAGAAGGTTAGACCTCCTCCATTCTATGTTTCTCTGATTATAGGGGGCAAGTTAGTCCATAATTGCATGATAGATTCGGGGGCTATTAGCTCGGTAATGCCTAAGCGTGTTGCTAATGCTTTAGGAATGAAATATGAGCCCATTATTAGGGATGTGTTACAACTAGATGGGAGTACTGTTAAAACCATAGGCATCCTTAGGAATGTGGAAATGGCCCTACATGCATGCCTTGATTGTACTGTGATTCAAGACATATCTGTTGTTGAAGTCAAGCCCTATTTTTCCATCTATCTTTCAAGAGACTTCACTGCCCAAATAGGTGGATTCATATCTGCTGATTGGTCTTATATGTCATTTAAGACCAGATATGGGGCCAATGCTTCAATTAGAGTAGAACCTCAAGCCCTTCATTACACCAAACCCTGCACCCCCAACTTCATTAATATGAATTGCCCTATTCTAGAGATAGATGAAAATGACATAGTAAATGAGCCTGCCACCTCCATAGTAGAGATTCCTAATTTCTTCTTAGATGAGTGGGCAAATACATGTCAGTTTGAGCCTATGTCGGAAACTCTTGAGACAACCCTTAGTACATATTGCATAATAGAGAAGGAGGCTCAAGTTCCTGATCTTGTTGGAGCTAATGATGACATAAGTGGAATATGGAGTATGTACTTTGATGGCTCAAGGAATATAAATGGATCAGGGGCTGGTGTTATGTTGATCTCTCCTGCACAAATAAGATACTACTTCTCTTTTAGGCTCCAATTCAGTTGTAGCAATAATGTGGCCAAGTATGAATCTTTGATCCAAGGTCTCCTACTTGCCCAAAAGGGGGGAATTCAAGCCTTGAAAGTATATGGAGATAGTGAGTTGGTAGTGAACCAAGTGAGAAATTAGAATATCACCAAAAATGGCCTGCTCAAGTCTTACAAACACAGAGTCTGGGATTTGCTTGAGGCTTTCCAAGCATTTAATATCTAGAGCATTCCTAGGAAAGAAAACAAATATGCTGATAGACTTGCAGCAGTGGGTGCATCTTATGATGTGCCAGGGAATCTTGAGGAAGAGAAGAAGCAAAAAAATAAGGGTGGTAGTAAGGCCTGCTATTCCTGATAATAATATTCATTGGTAAGTGTTTGAGTCTGATGAGCAGATTGTGAGTTTCTTGCAGAACGAAGCAGAATTTTCAGAAAGAAATCAGTCAAGACTACAGGATCAGTATGGTGATCAGATCATTCACCTCAGTTCCAACAAGTTGCCCAAGGGTCTCATTACCTTGGAGAGTGTCTTTAATCCTTATGATCAGACAAGAGGCAAAGGAATAAATCTAGCTGCAAAAAAGGATGATCATGCCCCAGTTACTATTGCTGATGGAAAATCTCTTAACATGGGAAAGGTATGTTATGAAGTGGAGCAAGAAAATTTCATTCACCTATGTCAAGAATTTAATGATGTGTTTGCTTGGACATACGATGACTTAAAGGGGTTTGACCCTAGTTTGTTTCAGCATACCATAGATTTAGTTGATAGGGTCAAACCAGTAAGGCAAAAACAGAGGCCAGTGAATCCCAAGATTGAACCCTTAATGAGGAAGGAACTATCCAAGTTGATTGAAGATAACATAATTTTTCCTATCAAACACTCATCATGGATGGCTAACCTTGTCCCTATAAGGAAGAAGAATGGAGAAATCAGATTGTGTGTGGACTTTAGGGATCTTAATCAGGCTTCCCTTAAGGATCACCATCCTCTCCCTTCTATGGAGCAAATTCTGTCCAAGGTTAGTGGGTCAAGGAGGTTCTCTTTTCTTGATGGATTTTTTGGTTATAACCAAGTGTTGGTTAAAGAATCTGACAGATATAAGACAACATTTACTACTAAATGGGGCACCTATGCTTATTGCAAGATGCCATTTGGACTAAAAAATGTAGGTGCCACATTCCAAAAGGCAATGGAGGTGGCTTTCAAAAGATTAATTGACAAGTTTGTCTTAGTATACCTTGATGATATGACTGTATATTCCAAGAATGTAGAAGATCATCTTGATCATTTGAGACAGGTATTTCTAAGATGTAGAGAGTTTGGGGTTTCCCTCAACCTAGCCAAGTGTTTCTTTTCTACAAGCCAAGGAAAATTACTGGGACACATTGTATCTAAGGATGGGTTGACCATTGATCCAGAAAGAACAAAATCAATACTTACCCTTCCTCTCCCTAAACACAAGAAGGGGCTGCAAAGTTTCCTTGGTAGGATAAATTTTGTAAGAAGGTTTATTCCTAATCTTGCCATCATGGTGAAACCCCTCATAGCTATGCTTAAGAAATATATGCTCTTCTCATGGACCAAGGAGGGGAAGAAGAGTTCTGAAGAAATCAAGGCAGCCATAGCCTCTGCCCCCACTCTCATGAACCCAAATTTTGAGAAAGATTTCATCCTCTACACTTTAGGTGGTGAGTCAAGTGTTTCTGCTGTCTTGATTCAGACAAATGACAAGAATGAGGAGTAGCCCATAGCCTTCTTTAGTGAAGGACTCAAGGAATATGACGATAAGTATAGCTTTGTTGAGAAGCAAGCCCTTGCAGTCATTAGAGCCTTGAAGAAATTTAGACACCTCTTATCCTACAATAGGATCCATTTGTTGGTGCCCCATGCGAGTGTAAAAGACTTCCTGTTAAGCAAGGACATCAGTGAAAAGAGAGCTGGATGGATCACTAGGGTAATGGAATATGATGTTGATATTCAGATTTCCAAACTGGTAAGTGGGAGAGGATTATGCAAAGAAATGTTATCAGGTCAGGATTCAGATGAAGGGACTGCTATGGTAATTGCAGAGCAGCAGGAGGAAAGAAATGTTAATGCCCCAAGGATCTAAATGGATGACATGAGGAACTTTTTATCAGGGAATGGTTACCCTCAGGGATTGGACAGAGCTAAAAGAAGACAATATAGACTGCAGTCCATTCCCTATGTTGTGATTGATGATATCCTATTCAGGACGGATTTTAATGGGACCCTGTTGAGATGTATTGAAGAGGATCAGGTTGAGAGGATGATTAAAGAACTTCATGATGGCCCTGATGGTGGCCACTTCTCTGCAAGAACAACCACCATGAAGATCATGAGGGCTGGATATTATTGGCCATCTCTGTTCCATGATTGTTATAGGTATGTGAGAAAATGTGAGAAATGTGTTTTTTTCTCAGGCAAACAGAGACTTGCAGCTCTTCCTCTTCATCCTATTCAGGTGGATCAGCCCTTAACCCAGTGGGGGTTGGATTTTATAGGCCCCATTAATCCTCCATCTAGTGTAGGTCATAAATGGATCTTGGTTGCTACCGATTATTTCACTAGGTGGACAGAGGTAGTTGCCTTGAAGGATGCTACAGAGCCATCGGTTGTTAAATTCCTTGATGGAATTATATCTAGGTTTGGTGCTCCTTCTACTATTTCTTAGATAATGCCAAATCTTTCGTTGGAACCCAGATTTGTGCATGGGCAATGAGTCACAATATCTATCTGAGCACATTATCAAATTACTACCTCCAGGGTAATGGTTTAGTTGAATCTTCCAACAAAAATTTGATCAGAATCATAAGGAGAACGATAGAAGACAATCAGAGGATCTGGCATAAAAAATTAAGGACTGTTCTGTGGGCTGATAGGATAACACCCAAGAGATCTATTGGGAATTCACCTTTTGTGCTGGTATATGGTAGGGAGGCCAGACTTCCAATCTCGTTGGAATTCCTATCCTTGGAGTTGGCTCATCAGCTAGAATTGGTTGAAAATAGTTCCATGTCAGTGAGAATGGCATAATTGATTGAACTAGAAGAAAAGAGAAATAAAGCTATGCAAACCCTGGAGATACACCAGCAGCAGATGAAGAAGAATTTTGATAAGAAGGCAAGGGCCAGAATCTTCAGAGAGGGAGATTTAGTTCTCAAGTGGGACTCAGACAGAGCAAAACTAGGAAGGCACTCCAAATTTGATCCACTATGGAGTGACCCTTATCTGATCTCCAGTTGCAAACAGGCCAATGCATTCCACTAAGTGGGCCAAATGGTGAAATTCTACCCATTCCAATCAATGGGATCCATCTAAAGCCCTGTTTCTGAAAAAGTTTTGAATCCATGTACATAGTTGGTTTAGTTGCTTCCTGTTTGTTCCTGTTTTGCAATAAGTGCACGTGCATATGGCTCACTTCTTGAGTCGCCAGTTCTCGAAGTTTTGACAAGTCTCAGGTTGCTGAGGAGGTCCTATTTCTATTTCCAAGTCGTAGAGACAGAGCCAGAGTTCAAGGGTTTTTAATGTTTTGATTTCCTCATTAAGGGTTAGGGTTTCTTGCAGCTCTCAGTTTTGTACCTTCCAGTCCCTCTTTTCCAACTCCATAGCCCAATGGATCATTCTTAGGCACTGGTCATGCATTGAGCAGGCTCATGCCCTCTGCGAGTCGCCAGAAGTGTTACCTCTGGTTTTACCGCCAAGGATTTAAATATGAAAGCGTGGCTCATGCAACGGTTAGTCTCGAATTAGTATTTTAATGCTACGACCTACAATTTTTTGGCCATCAGATCTAAGTGGTACCGACGGTTGGTGCCATCACGCTATAAAGGAAATGCACGATAGTTATTATAGCGCGATGACGCCCTGACGACACATTGCAAGGGTGGGTTTGGTGTTCTGCGAGTCGAAAAAGGTTCTTTGACACCCTTGGCGCTATGTCGCTATCGCATATCGGTCAAAAAATCTCCATAGCAACATAGCACCCAGCGAAAATATTCATGGCGGTGTGTTTCAACGACCGATAGAATTAGGTGTTGCAGCGATAAATCAAAAGGAACCTTGTGTGCCAGGTCGGAGTTTCTGTTGCCACGGCTAACACAGTCGGGGCTTACGATCACTACCGTCGGATAAGCTCGAATCAATGGTAAGTTCCATCACGCTATAGAGAAGTTGCGCGAGGGTTATGACAACGACATCGTGCCCTAGTGACACGTGTCAGGTGGGGCCATGTCTCAAGGCGATGCCAGGTGTATCAACATGGAGGGCGAAAGGATGAGGTACAACAAGTCCTCACGATCATCAGATTGGGTCGCATCAACGGATGGCGCCATCTCACTATGGCAGAGATGCACGGATTTTATCATGGCGACATAGCGACCATCCGCAACATGGATTAACAAGACCAAGTCTCACCAAGGATTGCCAGGTGTCATCCAGAGTGCAGTGCAGTTGTAGACATGGCACCGAGTGGGATGGGTCTGGTCGCAGATCGTAGAGTACGACAGGTCAAAAGTTTCATGGCGATGAGCAAACAAGTTTCATGGCCCAGAGGTTTCAAAAAATGGTGAGGCGCCATGGCGCCAACGAAAAACCCATGCGTTTTTCGATGGTGACATAGCACCCAAACGGAAAGTTCACCATGGTAAGGAATGATCAGACGGATAGGTCCCAGCGGGTACTGTGCAAGCGCAGTTGATGTGGTGAATCGGATGGGGACACATGTAAATCTCAGGGCACGCTGTCAATGGGCACTATGGCACCATGGGAATTTGGTCTCAATTTTTGCACAGCGACATGGTGCCTAGCTAACATGTGGTCGCTCTGCGGATCAGGTCTTGGGTTGCCAGATAGTGTTTCATCAAACCAAATAGGGAAGTGCCATGTGTATGAGTTAGTGCACAATGTACAGCGGGCCCAGTAGTCTCAGAACGAATGGTGAGTCTTCACGATCGTCAGATCTGCAGGGATCTACAACTGGCGTTGTCTCGCTATCGAGAACTGCTCGGGAGTTAACGTCGACGACATAGCACCTGTGTGCCACGTATCCTAGCGGGGCCACATTTCATGTTGCCAGTGCAGTCAGATTTAAGTAACCAATAGACCAACAAGGAGATGTCACGTATCAGTGGGCCCGACAAATCAATAGAGAAGGAGGGTCACATGAGGTCAAGTTTTGTGACTGTCAGATCTACAAAAATCAGCAGCGGGTGCTATCTCACCATGGAGAAGCCGCAGGAGTTTTATGATAGCGAGTTAGCGCTCATGCACCGCGTGTCCTCGTGGGCTCGGATTTGGAAGCGCAGTAAGTAAGACGGTTGGCGGTTGGCGGTCATTGCAACCGTCTCAGTCGACATGGCAGTTAACGTAAGGTTACGACAAGATGATGAAAGGTGGCACAGTCAGGTTGAAACCCTTAGGCGCTATGGTGCTATCGAGATCTTTGAAGACTTTTTCGATAGCGACATAGCGCCCAGTCACATGGAAAGGGTGGTAAGTGCCCAGTCAAACGTAAGAGACTACCAGGGTGGTGAGATCGAAGGTGTGACTGGCCTGCATGACCGAGTTGGCTCGTCGAGCCTGTTTGACTGATCGATTCTGATGGGTGCACAAATCATGAATGATAAGAAATCTGAGTTTTGCCACAATCTGATAGTGGGATTAATTGCTACCAACTCAGAATGAATGCCAAGTGTAGGAAGACACTCCATCCATCCGGTTGATCCATCTACCATGTCAGGGAATGTTGTGGCGTCGTTCCTGTCTTCTCCAGGCTCTTTCTCAGAGGGATATCAGATTTCTTGGTATGCAGGCCATGTTAAATCAGATCTTTGATTGGATTCTCAGGATGGAAAGTTAATGCCAGTAGGTGAGAAGTGAATGTAATGCAAAAATCTTCAGTCATGCCTAATCTATAAAGGAAATTTGGTGATCTATTCTTAGGGTCGACTCTTCCTGATTTTCTCTGCTCCTACTTGCAGACTTGCAGTGTAAAAATCCCTTTGTCTCTGAGCTAGATAAAACATCATGTATCATCTCTTTCAGCCATCAACGTGTATGTATATCATTTTACCTCTCATTGATGTATTGTTGAGATCAGTGGTCTACATACTGTATCTATCTTTGGCCTATTGAATAATATACAAGTGAAATCTTCTGTTCCTGGTGTTATTCAATTGGTCTCCTGATCTGTATGTGGCTATTGGTCGATATAAGTCTGAATGAATGTATGACTTTGGATGTTACCCTAGTTCTGTAGTGCATATATGGGCATAAATGAGTCTGAACACTCTGTTTTGGTGCATCACCACCTTAGATTAGACTAGGTAGATTTTCTTTAGTGCCCTCTTTCTCCCTTTTCCTTTTGAGAATAGATAGGTGCGCCCGAACAGTAAGAGGAAGCCGGCCTTCTCCGGAGACTCAACCTCGCAGTTCAAGTCCCACAGCTTGGAGGTTGTTTCCATGTTTCACTAGGTTGTCCTCGTGCATAGGCCTTGGACAAGGGTGCAAACCTAAGTGACAACAATAATTAGCAGAAGTAGTATGCAAACTAGAAAATAAATGAGTAGACTTTTGAGGTTGGAGATATGGTGTATCTTATGTTGCTTCCTTACCATCAATCCACTCTCAAGAAGAGTGGTGTTGAGAAACTTAAGCCACGATACTATGGTCCATTCAAGATTATTAGGAAAGTAGGAGAGGTGGCTTATGAGTTAGATTTACTGGTGGAGAGTAAGGTGCACAAATTTTTTCATGTGTCATGCTTCAAGAAGATTCTAGGACATTATATTGTTCCTTCTAATATGCTTCCACCTTAGATGATGAGGGAAAATTAGTATTGGTTCCAAAGGTTACCATTGATTTCAGGGAAAGGAACTTGAGGCATCGTACTATAAGGGAGTATTTGGTGTAATGGAAGGACCTGCCAGTAGAGGATGTTGCATGAGAGAATGAGGAGATTTTGTAGCATTCAAACTTGAAGTTTCTTGAGGACAAGAAATTTTAGGGAGGGCAGACTATAATGTGCCCATCTTTTTAGCATCTCAATGCAACTCTCAACCTTTACATTCTCTAAAGGCTAAGTGGAGAAATAAGGAGAAATTACTTAAATTAATTTCTTATAAAGTCATTAAATAAATGAAAATTAAAAGGTAACTATATATTTAATTAATTTAATTTTATAGAAGCACAATTAATTATTGTATTGCAAGGGAGAAGCTTCTAGAGAGTGCATTTTCTAGAAATACAACTAGTTATTGTATTGGAAATCAGGAAGCTTCTAGAGAATGCAATTAAATAATATTTTATTTCCTTCTTTAAGGGTAAAGGAAAAAATAAATGGAGGTGAGAGCTTCATTGTTAATCATTAGATTATTGTGAATTGCATTTGATATAAATTTGGGAGAAGAATCTAAGGTTTCTAATTTCAGTCAACCATTAGAGAATGTCAACTCTTCAATGTTGGAACCATTTGAGGTGGTGAAATATCCACTCAATTTGGTATTCAGAAGAGCTTCAATTTAGGAGTTATGTTTGTGCTTAAATTGGAGAATACAATTATTATTGTCTACTACAGTATGCAAGAATGATGTCACACTATAGTACTTATGCTTGACTCATCTCCATCCTTGGGCATCACTATTATTAGGTTCCCCTTGCAACTATTAGTAGTTAGCATTGTAATTTTTAGGCACATGATTTTTTTGTGATAATTTAGAACTAGATTTTGGCATTACTGTGGTCATTATTGTAAGCTCATTTGTCTTGGCAAACTCATAGCTACATTGTACATGAGAATGAATTCAATAAAAGAGATACATGTTGCATACCATTTTTTTGAAGAAATGTCCATCTAATAGCATATATGATTAGCATAATAGTTGTATGTCAATTGTTTGCCAAAATGTTAGTTGGCTCTAGGTATGCATTCCATATGTAGTTTTCATTTATATGCATTGAAAACATCAAAAGAACTACACTTCCATATTAGTTCATTGTAAGAGGCATTGTAATATAATTTTTGAACATTTTAAATTTCTTAGTATTAAAAGACAAAAATACAAATGTTTGACAATATTCCTTGAGCTAAAATCAATCAATTTGGGCAAGGCATACTATAGTAATTGAACTAGCTTGAGAAGAAAAAATTTTTATACTCCATAGAAGCCTTCACCAACATTCCACCCTAGAGTTAACATTTCTATACACCTTCTTCATTCACATTCCACACTTTGATTGTACCATTTCAATCATTCAATCACTCCTTTCACCTGTACTACATATTGTGATCCGTAGCCATGCATCACTGGCTTTCCTAGGGAATCACCAAAACACACTTCCCTTGCTTCCCAAGGCCTATCCTTCACTGTAAATAATGTACAAGGAGTCATCTTCCTAATCCCAAGAGACTGTACAGATCATATAGTGAGAAGAGGAGTTATGACTCCATTTTTCCCAATGGCCTAGTTCATAACAATAGGCAATCCAAAAGAAAAATAATTTATTCAAGAAACTTAAATCCTAAAAGAATACAAACTAAAGTTATATAGAATCTCAAGAAAAACTCTTTTGACACTTCCAAAGACTACAGTTCCAAATTCAATCCATTAAAGTGTCAAGATCCTAACAAACATAAAACTATAACTATTAACATGCTAACAGTCTATACACAACAAAATGACTCAAACTTCCAACCCTTTCAAAAGGTCGAGGATGGTCTTATAAACACATTGAAACTCCTATCCTAACTACTTCAGATAGTTACCAAGCCCCAATAATAGCATCATAGGTACACAATCCCATACCTTTATTTCTCTTCTTATTGGACCTAAAAATTTCAGTACATTCATGTGGGAGGTCTTCAATATAAGATTAGGTTAATCCAAGAGCACACATTAATAATTGAAAAAAATAGGTATTCCAATATTGGGGAAAATGAGTCTAAATCCTCAAACATTCTGCTTTTAAGGGGTGTAAAAAAGATTCATGCAACATCTTTATTCCATTCAAATTAGTGAGAGACATTCAACAACCTTATGGTCATAAAGAAAAATAAATGCATGAAATAAAATAATACTGGTAAATAATAATCATGCCAAATATTCTTGGAATTCATTATCGACACATCATCATATATCCTATAATCCTTAGTTAGCTTCACTATTGATCTACCTTAACTGATTAAGAATCTAATCAAATTTTCTTTAGTGTCAAAACTTCTAAGTCCTATGGCTTTGTCCAAAAATCACCAAACTAATTGTGATTTCAATAGCAACATAAGAACGTCATTTTATAGATTGGAATAGTACTATTGAATCATGGCTTAACTTATTTATTGAATGTATATGGATTGATATCTAGAGACCTTGCAAAAGATGGAATAACAAATAAATCTCTTTGTAACGCATAATAGTTATGTGTTCAAGTTGAACAATAAAGTTATTTTTATATGTGATGTAATATAAATGAGGTGCATGTTACCATGAATGAGATGTGACTAATAAAGGTGGTTAAAATATGACTTAAGAATGACTTGGTGAAGGGTAATGCATGAGATAAAGTCAAGATATGTTGAATATTGTAGGATGAATGTGGTTTGGAACACCTAGTGGATTTTTGAGGAATGAAGGCAACATGAAGGAATGAGGTAAGATGAATCAATATTAATGACCTCCATTAGATATTGAATATATATAGATTATGACCTTATGAGGACTATTTTATGTTGTTTAAAGAGTAAAGTGTGATGGGATTGAATATTACTAAGGGAATGCTTGTGAACCAAATATGGTAATGAATTGGAAGAGTGTTTTAGACATTGGTTTAGACTTTTTTATGAAGTTTATATTATGAAATCTATTGGTTTACCATAAATGTCTCGGTTATGCAACCTTGTGAGAAAGGTTGAATGGGTTATTTATGAATCCTAAGGAAAATATTGTGTTTCTTTACATCATAGTGCCACCTTAACGTGTGGTCTTATAAAAAAAAAAAATTAAAATATGTAACAAAAATTTGAAATTCTATAGTTATTAGCCATTAAGGAGGTAGAAACAACCAAGAATGAAATGCAAAGGAACTAGCTAAAAGCCAAAAAATATAACACCAAAAATATATGCCAATTAGTAATGTACTAAGTTGAACATGACCAAAGTGTTCTTAGGGTCTAGATTGGTCTATATAAGTCACTCTAAGATTATTTGAACAAACCATTTCATTTACTAAATCTAGGATAACTTTTCCTTGATGAAGGATTCTCTCGAGGTCTCAAAAGAGTCCTCCATATCTAAACACTTAAGAAGAGTTAAAGAGGAATCATGATCCAAAGAACTCATAATATCTTATAGAAGACATAATAAAAATAAAGTAATCAATATCTTCATTATAAAATTATAAGAGAAGCATTTCTAACATTGCCCAAATATGGCTCTAGTTCATTTTCTCCTTGGAATCGATCAAATATATAAGATTTATGTGAGAACCTAAGATGATTTCAAGGATAATTTCATCCTCCTCCTTTATCCAATCAAGCCCCTAGGTAAGAATCTACATCACCATCTAAAATATGTTCCCTCCATTGTCTTCATCAATAATACTCCCTTCTTTATTTCATATAAAGGACGAAAATCCCACATCATTGCCATTGTCTAAAGAAATTTGACATTTTATGATTTAAATGATTAATTGATTTCAAATTGAAGCAACATAAAGAATCCATTATCTTCTTATATTAATTTTTTATTAAGAAAAATAGTAATTAATGGGTGTTGACTCAAAGTAGAAATAGAACTCTAGACACCATTAATAGAACAATACCAACGCCTAGTAATAAAAGATATAGATAAATCAGATCTCCCTCTCTAAAAAAAATGTCTACAAGTGACTAACCCACCAGTTGTAATCAATGCAATCAATGCATGACTTGGGACAAGCCCCCATAATAGCTATAGAATTAAATCGAAAATACTCAATTACAAGGAAAAGAGAAACTAAAAGAAGAAATGACCATAAGAACACAAAAACAAACTCAAGTTATCCATCCTTATCAAAACTCTAAGAACAAATATAGGACAAGACAAGACTATACCTCTGGCCTTCAAAAATACAATACATATCTGCCAACCATGTGTCCAACCAAGGATCAACCTCTAACCTTGGAAAATGTAGTCCAAATTCTTTCAACCCCCCATAAACTCCCATATCACTATAATAGCTATTAGAGGAGCATGGAGGAGGAAGACCAAATGGTAGAGGTAAAGGCTTCTTCCCCTTCTTCTGTTAACAAAACTACTAAAGTGTCATAGGTACACAAAATCTTGATAGGAATCTCCTTTATCTTCCAATGCCCAAATATGATCTCTACCTCAATAGGAGATTGATCCACCTCCATAGGACTTGTGAACATAGAAGAAAATAGGAAGACCCAAACCATCTTCAAAGGCAATAAATAGTGCTCTGCATCAAAGCATTTAGCTGTGGAGTCATCCCTTCATTACTATGTGAAGAACGTTGTCCAAACATACTCTATCTAGCCATATCTCTCACAATAAGAAAGCGATAGTCATAAACACTAGGAGGGTACCCACTAAACCCATTCACCACCACTTTCCCCAAGCAATCAGCTGCCTCCATAAGCTTTGGCCCCACCTCAATAGGGTACTCCATCTCTATAGGAAGTTGGAAAGTGAAAGAATAGAACAAAGGACACCTCCACCACATAGGCATCTCAAGCCCTGAAATGACTGCCTCAACTAGATTCCAAATAGTGCCTACCAAAGGGGGTCCACTAAAAGGAAAAATCACAAAGATGAAGACTAGTCTAGGGAAAATAACCTCATTAATACAACTAGCAGTAGGGATAGGGACAATATTTCAGTTCGAAACCAAATCATTGACATCCAAGCCCATGTAGACACTAGGAATCACATGAGCCCCACAAGCCACTATAGGAGGCTCCAAGGAGAAGTACTGCCATTGGAGCAATTGCACATAGCCATCCAATCTAAACCCATCTACCTCTTCACCTTTAGGGAATTCCAAATACAAGAGAGCCCACTAGAGGTAGAGACAAACATCACACTTAGGCCAAAAGACCCAACACATCCAAAGCTCAAAGTGAGGAACAAGGGTGCTAGCACGAAACAACTTCACACACAAACTCCACAACCTTCCACACCATATCAAGCCTAGAAAGGTATATGAAAAACAACAAAATTGTGGAGATAACCTACAAAGCCACCATAGGCAGTCAACACTCAATAGGGAGCACACAACCCCTTAGAACAGAGAACATCCCATAGGCTAAAAAAAACCCCCAAGATAAAAACAAACACCCCTGTCCTTGCAATAAACACTACCCCAAGAAGGCATAGGCATGGAGTGGACCCTTTAACTATCATGAACATCATCCTCAAAATCTTGACTACCACAATTGTTGACCTCCTCATCACTAGAAACCCTAGCCCTAGCTACTCCCCCTACACTCCCACTCCCGCTCACTGTCATGAAACCACATTTGTTTTCTTAACTAATTACCACCAATATTTGACTATTTATAATTTAATATATTTTAATCAACCTAAATAATTTTACATAATACATTTTCTATTTCCTTTGTTATATTTACTATTTTAAAATTTCTATGTACAATTTGGTTAATACAGTGTGGTTTGCCCATTACATATTTTTGTATAAATATTTAGTTATACTCCAAATAAAATCCATTCAACAAAAAAATCATGTTTTCATAATTAACAATAATATTAATAATTATTTTTTAAATAAAGAAAAAATCTAATTATACAATTATTGATAAGAAATTAAAGATAATTCTTGTAAATTACTAATTTCTTTCACATTTAAACAAATCACATTATTATATTAATTTTTTATCTTCCATTTTAATTTATTTTTATATAAGATCTTATTAATTGAAAAAATTATTAATAAATTCATAAATATTATAATTTTTTTAAAAAAAAATATTATATTGTACAAACCATAACTGTGAAATATTAATACAATAAATACAGAATAATTAAAAGCCTTATTAACAATATAGATAATATTCTGTAAAATGTTAAATCTGATTGAAATTTTGACAATATATATTTTGGACTACTATTACACGTAAATAATGAGCAATTAATAGTCAAATAATGTGAAATTACCTTTATATTTCTATCTTGAATAAGACCTACGAACATGCGTTCTATAGGGTTACATTGACAGATCAATCATTCAACAAATGAACTGGAACACTCTAAGGCAATCGACCAAGATTGCTGTTGCCTATCAAATTGAACCTATATTCTACACGCCCAATATATTACAAATAGTTAAACAAGCGTTAAATTTATTGACCATGCAGTTTTCCATCGCTATGAAAACTGTTAATTCGACCTTACCACTTCTTTGAAACGAGGTTCCTTTTCTTTATATTTTTGCTCAGAGTAAATCTTTATGTAGTCACCAAATGTGTACTTAGGATAAGCAGATAATTTATGAGCAGCATTCCCGTTGGCTTGAGCAAGGAGCTTTGGTGCAGGGCTCACCACTGCGTTGTATGATGGATTATAGAAGGATGCCACCGATAATCGGTTTCCATCCTTTGTTGGGAGAATTCTATGCCATGCACTCTTATACTTTCCATTGCTCACTGCTTCTATCTGATCACCAGTGTTCACAACTATCGAGTGTTGCATAGGTTGCACATCAATCCAGCTACCATTGTTAAGCACTTGAAGGCCAGGAACCTCATCATCTTGGTACAAGAGAATGAGGCCACCCGCATCTGTATGAGCACCGATGCCCTTTATTAAATCCGGCCTTGGGCAGGGAGGATAATGGCTCACCTTGGTGCCAAAGAATGGCTCCTCCTCCTTCTCCCCTGCGAATACCCTTTACATATATTCTCTCTACAGTCCCAAGCTTTCACATATTATTTCCAACAATTTCTCTGTCAGGTTGAATATTTGGCTGCGGAACTCCTCAATTATATCCCTGTAGAGATTGCAAATATTAATGTTTTAGATGTTTGCATTGAACTGTATCAAATGAATTAAAAAGCCTAATCCGATTCTACTACCCTAGATCACAGGAAAATAATATGTACTAAATTTTAATTACATGAATTGATTCTAATAATTTTGTTTTCAAATTGCTAATGGAAATTATATAGAAAGATCAAATATAACTTAATGTTCAGCAGTATAGATTAGAATTGATTGACATTGTACGTACCTGAAATCTTTGGGTTCTGAAGGCCAAGAATTTGTCTGTTTCATCTCGTGGACTTGAAAAACATCTTCACAGTCCAAATTCTCAATCTTCACAACATTATTTCCCTTTGCTTCAGCCTCAGCCTCAATGGCTTTGTTAAGTGCCCTTACTGGTGAAGAATCTTTGAAGTTTTTCTGTCTGTTAATCTTATATTGCTTCGAACATGCCTCCTTCACACGGTCCAGAAGACCATGATCGATGCCATGGTTTGTAATCTGAAAAAATTAAACCACTTTAGTCAATTTCAGCTTACCAATCACATAATTCTGTAATGAATGATTTATGGTTTGTATGAAACAAGCATAAATACCTGAAAAAATCCGGGAGATTCACAAGCCTGTGCGATTTGAGCCATAATGGCTTTCCTGTCTCCTCCATCAATGTTCTTCACATCAATCACTGGAATACCCATTTCTAGAATTCTCGAGATCCAAAAGACAATGAAAAGATAAGTTTCACAATTGGTAAGATAGATGAAGACTTGCTAATGTTTGTAACACTGAGACCCTATTTATATGGTAGAAAGAATTCAATTCACGTGTGAGAATACTAATTTAATTTTACCACGTCTCTGTGAAGTGAATTTACTGTTTAAAGCATGGTTGAGAATTAGACACGAAATCTATATCATCGTGCTTATCGTTTAAAATTCAAATCACACGGCTTAATTTTTTACAGTTAAATCTTATTGCTGTTCGATTATGATTCTTGATTTCTCGGACTGTACTCCAATAGAATTTGTATGTTGTCGTTGATGAAAATTACAGCACAAGACAAAAAAAGAAACTAAACAAGAGAGAAAGTCATAGAGAGGAGAAGCCATGGAGAAACTCAGAAAATGGGCTCTGCTGAACACAGGCCCAATCCATTCTATTTATAAGCAAATACATCATAAATGCATAGTAGACTGTAGGAAGAAGTTAGCTATGAAATTTATAATGGACAGTTGAAATGGACAGCTGAATGGTTGGCTGCATATGGAAAATGAGTGGTCTGTGCTGACCACCGACCACTGAACATTCCGGAAAATGCTGACTGTTTGGGAAATAATTAATTTATTCTAACATCCCCCCATAAATTAATTATCATATTTTTTTTTTTTTAGAAATCCCTTCATAATCTAGAGATGATGGGTCCTAGCCTTAAGCCTTGTTAGGTACCCATTTACAATCAATTATCAAATGCTTTCACTCATCTTGTTTCCCTCATCATAATCACTCTAGGTTTGGTACGGATTACCCATAACCAATGCAATATCAAAGTGGTTTTAAGTTCACCACAAACTTCTCAAACATCACACAAATGGTTTCAAGATCACCATAAACTTTGTACTCAAATGGTTTACAAACCAAACACTCATTGGTTCTAAAGACCACAAATCATCACTATGGGGAAACTATCACCACTCTGGGCCTTTTTTTTTTTTTTGTATCTGCATCAAACTAAATATTGAATCCATATAAAAAGAAATCCATCTACCGAGATACATGGGTGCCCAACCGCTGTACTTGCCAGTTCTATAGGAATCCTTTTCACATACATGGTTCATCAATATGTCAAACCAAAAACCTTTAGGGTGTCGGGTACAACCGATAATGCACCCCATACATTCATATAGCCCATTAACAATCATTACTAATTCAATTTTCATCACTTGGTTGGGGGATATCAATGCAATCAACTTCTATTACATGACCACTATCAAGAACATCATATCCTTCACAATTAGACAAACAAATTCTCACTTCCAATCCCAATACTTTTATCCTATCAGCACACACACAGACTTTTGCACCATGAGAACAATTCTAGCATGCCATCTCTTTTCATAATGAATGCTAACTCCTACAAATGACTTATAATACTCTACACATATTTCAAATAAAAACACATAATAAAGTACTATTAATAATAACAAAATTAGCTTTCACTTTCAACTTTAGCTTCCTTTTTTTCATGGCTTCTCTCTTTCTCATAGAACTCCCTTGATATTTTTTTGTCACATTAGAAATATGTATGCAATCTTTGGCTCTCCCGCTTGCACAAAGTTGCTCCACATCCCACAAACATATGAATAACAACTTGACATTCCGGCATTAATAGCAATCCAACACTCTTGAGTTGCTTCAAAGCAGAAATGCTTCTTTATTTTTGATTATCCACTCCAATTTCACACATTTCCAACAAGATCATACTTTTAATTTTCTCTTCCTTCTAGCAATATCTTTCTTTAGCACGAGTTATCCTTTAACACAATATGCTGCCTCGTTAACTGGCTACATCACAAATCACATTCTTTGCCCAAATACACCACCAACCATCTTCCATTCAAAGACAATATCAATCATCTTTCACAATGGCTTGAACATTCACTCTCACACATGATAACAATCTCTTTTGAGAAAATTTCTTTGGATCTCCTTTGCAACACTTTTTTTCACTTTCAGCTCACTTAACAAATTAACATTCACAAAACTTCAATCCAGCTCCATAATGGGCAGCCTTCTCACAACAGTAGCCTTCTTCACAAGACATTAGCAATCATATCACAATCGTTCACTCTGCATCTTTCAATCACAATATTTCACTCATTGTTCTCTCAAGACTTTTGGATCATTTACCATAAGCTCTGATACCATGATGACAATTACAGCACAAGACAAAAAAAGAAACTAAACAAGAGAGAAAGTCATAGAGAGGAGAAGCCATGGAGAAACCCAGATAATGGGCTCTGCTGAACACAGGCCCAATTCATTCTATTTATAAGCAAATACATCATAAATGTATAGTAGACTGTAGGAAGAAGTTAGCTATGAAATTTATAATGGACAGTTGAAATGGACAGTTGAATGGTTGGCTGCACATGGAAAATGAGTGGTCTGTGTTGACCACCGACCACTGAACATTCTGGAAAATGCTGACTGTTTGGGAAATAATTAATTTATTCTAACAGTCATACTTGAATTTTGTTTATCGTCTGCGAGGGACATCATGATCTGTCTCTAACTTTGACTGCAAACTTTCACTCTCTCACCAAGTTAAGCTTTCATTTTCCACGTTTCCGTCTGTTTCGTCTCGGAATTTTGTTTTGCCTCTTCTGTCGAAATAGGCACGAAGCCGCCCACGAAGTATTCTCAATGATTAAATATTCTTCATAAGCTCTATTGCTATGCTATATTTAAATAGCAAATTGCAAATTTACAAACGTCACTAAGGGATAATTTTGATAATTTTTGCAGTAAGAAACTAAATCAATTTTGACTATTTAACAATTTTAGTTTAGGAATAAAGCCTTAGTGTGTGATGTTTAAGCCATAACAGAGATCTCTATGATATTTAAGTTGAGCCTAGAGAATAGGATAATTTATCCACTCTTATTGTAGCCCTTGATCATCCAAGATATGCTATGGATATTTATTTCACTCTCTTGAAGGCACCTCTTTGAAGGCCTAGAAAGACTATTTTCAACTCTCATATTTTAAATATGAAATATTTAAGGAATGCATATTATGTGATATGAAAGATAAATATGCAATCTAGTTTTTTTTTTACCTTATATGATGTATTTTGAATTTTTTTATTACTTCTATCACTCATAATTATTCAATTTACGAGTTTCACCATTATATAAATTTTAGCTATAGTATGAAGGATCACATTCATAGGTCTTATAGAAATTGAATAAAAAGTGTCTATGTCCTTATCCTATCTATGAGCTCAAAGTTATTCTCTCATTGTTAATGTACCCTTGTCTATTCATAAGTTATCTAGTATCGCTTGTCTTAGTTTGAGTAATGGTTCTAGAGGAGAGGTCAGGTATAATTTTGAGAGCTACTTAAGGACTAGCCCACATTTTACAAATCTATTACCATTCACTCATTGTTACAAGTCATCCTAGCACATACATATCATGTGACATGTCCTATGCAAAACTATATAATTTAAAGATATCCATTATGCTTTTAAATGCACTCCAAAAAGGAATGCAAGGATCATATAGAAGAATAATTATACAATGTATCAATTCTTAAAGAAAATAAATGATTCAAATATGTGTCATCATATAGAGAATTTACATATATTACCAAATTTTATCTTCATTATATACATCTTCATTAATTTTTTGTAACAATAGTTTTGATATAGGATAATCTATTCACTAATTGAGCTCACCAAGCTCCTAAAACACATCTTTACACCACATTGTTCAATATATTAGGTCTATGTTGTAGAAATATGCTTTTACATGTAAATTTAGGTTCATGGATGTCAAAATATTAAAAATGGAGAGCCCAACATCAATCATAGATTTGTGATATGATTGAGTCTAAGCTAAGGCATATAAAGAGTAAGGTTTTAGTCTTTCTATTTAATATGAATTATTCAAAGAACAGTTATTATGTGATATGGTTCATTTTATATCTTTATTAAATATGTAATCTAGTTTTTGGTTTATCTTAAATGATGTATTCTAGATCTTTCAATAAATTTTGTAATTCATAGTTAATCAATGTCAAAGTCTCACCTTTATATAAAGTCAGGCTATAGTCTTAAAAACCACACTCATAGGTCCTATAGAGTTTGAATTAAAATTATGCATGTCCTTATTCTATGCACGAGCCTAAAATTATTCTTTCCTCACCCTTATTTATTCAAAAGATATCTTGTACCCCTTGTCCTAGTTTGAGTTTAATGGTTATAGAGTAGAGGCCAAGAATGATTTTAAGAGTAGGTTTAGAAATAACCGACATTTTACAAATTTATCACCATTCACTAGTTATTGTAAGTAATCCTAGCACATATATAATATTGTATGTGTCCTATGTCAAACTATATATTTAAATGCATGCATTATTCCCTTAAATGCACACTAAATGAGAATGTAATGATGATATAAAAGAATAATTATATGGTATGTCAATTCTAAAAAAATGATTAAAATATATCTCA